>WUAW01008990.1:6438-17163 GCA_017165845.1 Thaumetopoea pityocampa
TATATATATATATATATATATATATATGTATATATATATTAACACAAAATTATTTCAAACATTATACATAAATATTGGGGAATAATTCATAGAAACTCCCTTATTTTATTACTAGCTTTTGCCCGGGGCTCCGCCCGCGTGAATGTCGGTTTATGCTACATGGGAAATCCTGACACAATCATAGATTTATTAACCTTAGAACTAAATTTTACTTGACCTCTCGTCCCTTTACGACGACTACTAAAATAGGGATCAAGCTGTATCTTCAATTCTACAGGACAGATTTTGGTTAAACATGCCGCATTATTTAAGTCGGAATAATACCTTTAAGATTGCAAAAGTTTAACTAAAATCTACTAGTTGGTTTTTGCGTGAAGCCCGAACAAACAAAAAACATCTACCGATTTGGTTTCAGAAGCCCTTAATTAGTCGATCTGAGTATTTTTTTTTAAATGTCTTTGATTTTTGAAAATTGACATTTAACAATTTTATAATAGTATAGATAAGCATTTTACAATAACTTCTGATTTTACTAAAAAACCATAGAAAATACTTCTTATTTTAAAATGGATCCTGTTTACACAACGCGTCATAAAAATTTCGCCATTAATCCACTCTTTATAATGTCACTCGTTAACTCTCACCTTTCAGTAACAATAAACAAACATAATTTAAGAAAACCATCANATGTCTTTGATTTTTGAAAATTGACATTTAACAATTTTATAATAGTATAGATAAGCATTTTACAATAACTTGTGATTTTACTAAAAAACCATAGAAAATACTTCTTATTTTAAAATGGATCCTGTTTACACAACGCGTCATAAAAATTTCGCCATTAATCCACTCTTTATAATGTCACTCGTTAACTCTCACCTTTCAGTAACAATAAACAAACATAATTTAAGAAAACCATCGCACGTTTCAAATCCATACTTCACACATTCGGGAGATAAGAAATAATGAAATATGAACTACGCAGAACTCACTACATCGAGACACCCGAGATGAGACACCCTTTAGAAAAGCTTCCATCCATCAACAAAGAAAATAGCGATCCGCCATCTTGCCGTAGACAAATGATTGACAGTGCACGAAAAAAGAAAAGAAAAAAAGTAAAGAAAAAAAAGGAAATGATTCCTTATTCAAATTTTCACGGCGTTCGATTTTTTCCTTTGTCGCGAAACGTTCGGTTTTGTTTCCATTTGTAATTTGTCGGTTTGTATTTTTCCTTGTAGAAAAGGCGTCCGTCGGAACGTGAAAGTCTTTGGCAAGTTCTTTTTTTATTGGCTTATTAAAGGGGGATGTATCTAGGTTTTTGATGTTTCGCGACAGGTAATTTGGTTTTACAATTAGGACATATTTATTTATCATCACATTTTTATTGGATTTAGTACACTGAGATGTAGGCTTATTACTTAAAAGAAATAGTAATGTGCGTTACCATATTCGTACAAAGGCTGATGCATATTTCTATTAGATCACAAAACTATGACGAATGATTTAACATGATTATAATAAATGAGTGCATTTTAGAGTGTTTCCATTCCTCCCTCTTGTTATTGCGTTAGTGTAATGTTATTTTGAAAGTTAAGATTTTCATTATCCATTTAATGTGATACGACTTGAGGACCTACAAAAAACGAATTTATACTTTTTTTAAAGGCCGGTAACGCACCTACGATCCATCTAGTGTTGTGGGCGTCTATGGACAGCGGTGATTACTTACTATTAGGTGATCCGCTTGCTCGTTTGCCCCTTTTACATATATAAAAAAAATATACCAATACAATTACATCTCTAGAGGGGTAATAAGACTTTTATAATTCCTTACGTTTCTAAAAGTTCACCTTTTAGGCATTTTCACGGTATAGCGCTGATACTGTTGCTATGATTGCAAACTGATTGATAGATGTTACACTCGAGATTGATAAAACGAAATTTCACAATGTGATCGAGCAAATAGATATAAATCTCTACTCTGTATTTATGGTATGGTACAGTTAGAGTTGACTGTGGTGCGCCAGCGCAGTAACAGCATCACTCCCATCTCTACTCGTGCACGCTGTGGGAACCAGTTAAGGGATGTACGTACCTACTAGGATACTATTATCCTAGTAGGTACATATATCCCTCCAAATATCGCTCCAATAACAAGATAACGTTGCTACCTATGTAGCAGCGTTACCTTGTTATAGGAGGATCTCCAAGAAGACTGCCAAACGTGGAGATTATGGTAAATTCCTCCCCTTCAAGGAGGAGGTCCATATTCAGCAGTGGATTTTCACAAGCTGATGATGATAGTTAGAGACAGTATAGAAGAGATCGTATCTTTTTTAAACGAATCAAAGTGCCTGACGTATTCCGCCGCACCAAAGATATGGGCACGATGGAATATAGAGCTCATACCCTCTGAAAATCCATCGGTATCCTCATATAACCCTGATGCCCAACTACGGACGTCGCTTTAACGCTTTGTTATCGCAGCAGGATGCTTAATTGCTCAAAAGAATCGCTCTCTCTACCTCTCTCTTTTTGTCTCTCTCATAGAGACATATAGGACATTACACACCTCTATGGCCTTAGTTCAGACTCCAGAGTTCCTTTCCACCCACAACCTGATCTGATGTAATATGGACGAAAATCGTTCATTACATACTCACATAGTACGGATGGTCCGTTACGTGTATACATAGTACAAGAAGAGACTTTGCTATGCGAACAACAAGCCACCAAACGCCTTAAATGGGGAGATATGGTTAAATACAAAATACAAAATTTTGAAAACTTCCGCAGCTCTGAGCTGGATGCCAGACGTGAAGGAAGAAAAGCCCATCCACCTGTGGCAGTAGATTATAACTATGTACAAGGTGCGCTCACATGCCCATTGTATTCAAGGGTCTGAGTAAAGAAGACAGGCTTGCAGCAGTCGCTGTGGTCGGAATCGGTCGGCAGTGCGTCATCATCAGCACAAGAAGATCGTATTATAGTCATTAACATATTCACTGTGGGCCACGTGAGGATACGTTGATAGTTATTGCCTTGCCGTAGAAATTAAATTTCCCGGAAAGCCATTTAATTAATACAATAAATTTCCCGCACAACCGCGTAAAAGGCCACTGAGACAATTCTCCAATCTACACGCTGGAGCAAAATTGGTTTCTACATCGATATATTCGTTAACTAACGCTTATTAAATCCCAAAAACCAATCGCTTCCATTCTTCGGTAGACCCATAAAACGGTCTCGATGGATAACTTAATGACTATCGCAGGGGTCATGGAAGCTGTGGGGTCGATTTCAGAAAGAATTCAATCATCAAAACCGGCCTAACCTTACCATCCAAAACAAAACAGCAGTAAACCATATTGGAAGACCCTAAGTCGGGATAATCCTAAAAGGAATGGTAGTTAGATACATTGATAGTGATATTGATCTGCTGTGGTATGTTATGCATAGATTATCAACCTTATAATCTGCACTGTTCAATGTTTAAAAGCTTAATTTGTATGTTTTACCAAACCCTGTATAACCTAATGTTACATACACAACATGTGTATAATTTACTTGCAAATGTCATTATTTAATAATGACATTTGCAAGTAAATTTCAAAACTAAATGTCCATAGAACCCAACCACGTCTTAGCTCTCTCTCTCTATCGATTGTTCCAATCAGCTGTTCACACCGGAGGAATCGCGTTCGAAATTTAAACTGTGCGACCTTGCTGAAACGCTAATTCAACCCCCGCACCCCACATAATTTGCGCTAACCGTAAAACTGATTACTCGCGAGCAGACGATTCCATCTCTCTCTCTGCGTATATCCGTTTCGTTCGCTCCCATTCATGAAACGTTTAATTATACCGCCTTGGGATGGCGTTATGTGATAGTGAAAGTGAGAAAGTTTGATTGGAGTTTCCCCGGGGAGCGCAAACTGGGGCAAGGGTAAAAGTTTTCATTGTTCCATGCGGTTTAAACTTACATACACTTGCGTAGTGAAGTGTTGGTAATTTTTGGAAAATATTTTTAAATTCAAGGAAATTTCCTGGATTTCTCATGAATATTTGCGAACAAATATACAAATATACGAGTATATTTATATATTCGTACCTATATATTTGTAACTGTATATTTATATGTATGTATAATCATATCGTTTGCTAGCATGATTTTAATAGTTGTTTTTTTAGGAAAGACTAGCTTTTGCCCGCGGCTCCGCCCTCGTGAACAACGGTTTTCATACATGGTTTTCATTCCCGACACAATCATAGATTTATATAAGAAGTTTTAGAACCACTTTTACTTGACCTCTCGTACCTTAATGGTGGCTACTAAAACAGGAATCAAGCTGTATCTTCAATTCTACTGGATCGAATTTGATGAAACATTCCACATTATTTAAGTCGGAATAATACCTTTAGGACTGTAATAGTTTAACCAAAATTTACTCTGGTTTTTTCGTGAAGCCCGAACAAACAAACAAACAAACATCGATGGATTTGGTTTCAGAACTCCTTAATTAGTCGATCTGAGTAGTTTATTTTTAAATATCTTTGATTTTTAAAACACTTTTGACATGTAACAATTTTATAATAGTATAGATGTCAGGATCATAATGTTGCCACGTACTGTGTAACAATGACGAGATAACATGTAGTGATGTAAACATATCGAGCTATAGGAGAATTCATCTCATCTCATCTCATTTTAAAAAATGTCGCTATGTCAAGAGCGTAATCTAATAACAATGAAATATTGGTAATGTTTCAATGGTATATCTTTAAATTATTAGTATAATAATGTAATATTATTTGTAATTTATGATATGAATTTTATCTAAGCTGCAGCCACCGGCTTGGTTCGGTCTTAAAATTTTTAATGGAACGTCAAATGTTGTGCATTCATCCCTTGCAATATAAAAAAAGGTAACGGTAGTAATAAAAATGATTATAATATTACTGAACAAGTACTAAAATTACTTGTTTAGGAATATTATAATCATGAGTACCGGAAATATTCAGATTAAATCACGTAAGACAATATTTTCTGAGTTCGATTATGTTTGCTAAAAGGAAAGATGAACGGTATTTGAACATGAACTATTACTATATATTGTATGATTAAAAAAAACTGCATAGTTATCCTAAAAATTGCCATTTTCTTTTTTATCTTATCTTTCATATATTTATTATATTATAAAAATATTAATCAATTTTAAAAATGAGCCAATATTGCATTACGCTATCACCACTGCTTACGGCTACTTCTGTCTGCCGACTTTTTTGAACGAACGCGCCGACTTCTCTCAACCGTTCATTTAACCCTCCTTGTCTTCAATTCCGGTATAATTTTAAATGCGAGAGTTGGCGTAGGTCAGGGCCCATCAGGCCCCCGTAATGAGCCGCCAGCGGGGGCGTTGGGTGGGCATTAGGCGGTGTTAAACAAGTCATTTGAGGGTTAACTGCGTTACTTGTTGAATTCGAGGTCGTTTTGTTGGATTAATTGTTTTAATGGTTATTATAAGAGGAAAAGAAAGCTTTACAGAATTAATTTGGAAGATACATGTGGGTTGATGTGGGTCAGCACCAACAGGTTACAACAGCGGAAAATCGACAATCACATGGATAAAACCGCGGTCAAAAAGTATATAGATATATATAATACAAAGACAGTTAATACAACTCTAGATTAGATACCAGAGTGTATAATTTATAAAAAATAACTTTAATTACAAGGCGTAAAAACCTAATTTTCCAGATGGCACGAACATCTACAATTATTAGGTTAACTGTCAATGTTATTGGCAATTTCCATATTGCTACTCAATTTTATTAGTCTGTTATTGGTCGGATAATGTCACGGCATTGGCGTATTGGCTGATATTACCTACACGCCATTATTGCACGATCTTTATTGGCTACAATCATGAATAGAAAATATTTTTTATTTGCTTGATTGGTATTGCGATTGCTATACCAATAAAATTTCTTTGTAAGAAAGTCGATTGCGTATGTTAAAAGAGTTTATCTATTTTGAGCGTACATTTAAAATAACGAGAAACTTCTCGGGTAACGAGAAGGATAGTAATATGTCGCACCTTCGCACAAATACTATCATCTCAAAAAAGTGTGCTCTCGAATAAAGTGTTTGAAATTATTTCTAAGCTTTATTTTTTGGATTTTAATTCGATAATTAAAAAAATTAGCGCCAAAGTCTTTTTTATAATAATAATAATTTATTTCAGACTAAAATAACCCATAGATGGTTTAGTAATAATAATACTTATAACTAGCATTAGTAATCACAAAAATTAAAGAAATTTACATAAAATAAAATTAACAAATATACGTATTAAATACATCAATGTTCTACCGCACAACGTGCAGCAGCACAGAGCGACCCAACAGCATGCTGCCCCACCTATCAGCAACAGTCCTCAGAACGCTGTTCGAGATGTCCGTTGTTTGCTCACGCAGCAACGCACACCTTTTGCGCATTATAGCGTACAAATTCTCAACGCGTGCCGACGCGAACATCGCTGACGCACTGCAGAAACGCGGCGACCCAAACAGCGCCCTGAACCCGTTGTTATATTGGACACGCAGGGAGTTGTAAGCTCCCCGAGTGTAGTTGTTCCACAGGCTGCACGTGTAGAAAGTTTGACAGTAGGCTCCGAAGAGAGTAACCTTCAGTTCATCAGTACATCACGCAAATCTGCGAGCCAACATGTTACAGCGAACAGACAGCGCACTGCGCTCTCGTTCGATATCTGCATTGTCTTTAAGGTCTGCTGTGACCCAGCACAGCAAAAACTACAGCAAAAACTGTCAGGTCGCCTTCTGAATTACCTTTTCTATAAAAAATATATTTCTCTAATTAAATACATATATATTACTATTATAAAATTGTTAAATGTCAAATTTTCAAAAATCAAAAATACTAAAAAAAAACAAACTACTCAGATCGACTAATTAAGAGCTTCTGAAACCAAATCCGTCAATGTTTGTTTGTTCGGTCTTCACGCAGAAACCAACGGGCAGATTTTGGTCGAACTATTACAGTCTTAAGGAACTATTCTGGCTTAAATACTGCGGTATGTTTCATCAAAATCGGTCCAATAAAATTAAAGATTGATTAAGAACTTGATCCCTGTTTTAGTAGCCGCCGTTAAGGTACGAGAGGTCAAGTAAAAGTAATTCTAAGGCTTTTTATATAAATCTATGATTGTTTCGGGATTTCCTCCTATGTAGCGGAAAACCGACATTCACGCGGGCAGAGCCGCGGGCAAAAGCTAGTATTTACTAAATTTAATATAATTTGCCAACTAAGTTGGCCGAATTCAAACAATTAGATAAATTAATAAATACTTTAAAGTATTTGAAGCTGAAGAGCATCGAAGAAGCCATGGCCTACTCGGGAGTCTTCCGACTATATCTTTGGGTTAGTGCTACGGCTTAATGTTATCAATTTATATCATCACGGTATCCGTACGGATCTCCCCTAATTAGGAGGGGGATGACGTCGTAGTTTAGCACGCTGGCTCAGAGCCGATTGGTAGACTTCACACACCTATGCGATAATGTAGCTTTCATCACGAAGTTTCTCTTCTCCATTAAATACATTGGCGTTTAAAATATATAAGTTATACATAATCCAGTGGTACGGACCCGGAATCGAAACCACGACTGCTCGAACACGTTTCGTGTCTTGTGCCATTAGACTACCATTGTGCTTCCATCTGTTTCTATACACATATAGTATAAACATACATACACTTATGTCGATATCCCATAAGGATAGGCAAAGACCATAGTATTTCCAAAACTACAATGGATCCCTTTTTTACTCGTAATCAGACGATAATTTTTAAAGTTTGTCTGGAAAAGATCGCATTTTGAATTCATTGCAAGATTGCCCAATGTATAATTACTATTTCTTTTTTTTTTAAGTTTATAACTTTTATATTGGTGTGCATAAAAGAATACTCTATTCCATTCTGTTCTATAATTCTTTTGAAATATTCATTAAGAATTAAATACAAAAACATACTTACTCAGTAATCTTTACCTACTGCCCTACTGCGATACAGGATTTTTATAAGTATGGTGTAAATATAACCCGACTTAAGACATCCTTAAACAAACCCTCCGAACACAAATCCGAAGATAACACACGTTTACAAACTCGTCCCTATGAAATTGACACGGAATAATCCCTAAGAGGAACCTCTGTACCCAAACGATGACCTTATTAAAGAGTATCCGCGAATAATTCAAACATACATACATACACATGTTCGTTATATATACGCACGCTTCTTGGTAAATCCTTCAGAGCAAAACGAGATGGGACAGGGGAGGCATCACTCTCCAGAGGGGGCGTCCACCCTCACCTATAGAATGTCTCCGCAACCCCTTTGTAGGGAAGGGTTACCTTGGGAGCGAAATAGAAAATACTATATGATAAAAATTCGAAATATATTCTTTGGAGGCTCCAATTTTCTGGTATACCCTGAGGGTAGTGTCGCCTTACTTAAGATTATTTGATTCTTTCTATGAAAATACACGAGTTTACATTTGGAATTTTTTGTAATCTTCTATATATATCTATCTATACATATAATAAAATCGTAAACGAGCCGTGTCTGTACAATGAATATTTTTTCAAAAAACCGTCCATACAGGTTGTACTTATGTTGCCGGAGCCAAATATATAGTTTTTAGAAATCTTGTCTGTTTGTCTGTGCGTTTGTGCACGCTTATCCCAGAAACGGCTGAGCCGATTTGAATGCGGTTTTCACTATTGCATCGTGGCAAGCTTCCTGTAACATTTAGTGTTTGTTTCATTTATCTATCATTTATGATTTATTCTTATTAAGATCGGAGAAAATAATTTATGTATAATTTCACGCTTACCGAATGCCCAAGCGGACAGAGTCTCGGACACAGCTAGTACTATAATAAAACTGTAACCGAGCCAAATCTATATATTGAGATCTGTATAAGATATACACTTATATCTTATGATATACCTTTTATGATATACCGGTTCGCCACCCGACACGTCTCGTTTCCCGCGGGGGCAAAAAGTGGGCTACGGTTAGCCACCTTGCTCTTAACAAGTGGAAAGAAGTGGTCCCTGCCTACCCCAATTCTTCGATAGTATAGTGGTCATATATCCGCCTGTAACGCGGGAGACCGGGGTTCGATTCCCCGCCGGAGAGCCAGGGAAATAGGCGTGAGTGTATGTATGTATGTATACCTTAGACCTTTCTACAATGATTCTTTTTTTGAGTTTTTGGTCTGTATCTATCTGTCCGTCACTTTGACATAAGATCACGCAAAAACCGCTGAATCGATTTTGACAGGGTTTTCGTTCGTATATTATTGATTATAGTCTGGAATAAGATTTAGACTATGTTTAATTACAATCAGTTACAAAAAATATTTGAGGTGCCTTCATGGGTATTTTAAATAATAAAAAAAGAAGTTAAAAAGTAGGAATTATGATATTGCAAGGGTTTTTTTTAAGATTAAATTTATGAACCCGAGAATCCTCAGGAAGGTTTCCGAGTTGACTGTCTACGCGGGCGAAGTCGCGGGCAAAAAGTAATAATGAAAAAATTAAATTAAAATAAAATATTGCACTGTTTATTGATAACTAGCTTTTGTCCGCGGCTCGGCCCGCGTGAATTTCGCTTTTCCGCTACATGGGAAATCCCGACACAATCAAAAATTATATAAAAATCCTTACAACAACTTTTACTTGATCTCGCGTACTTTAACGGCGGTTACTACGAGTAAAACAGGGCTCAAGCTGTATCTTTAATTCTACTGGCCCGATTTTGATGAAACATTATTTACGTTCCAGCATTTACTGCAGTATTTACGTCGGAATAGTACCTTTAAGACTTTAATAGTTTAATCAAAATCTACCAGCTGATTTTTGCGCGAAACCCGAACAAACAAACAAACAAAACATCGATGGATTTGGTTTCAGAAGCCCCTAATTAGTCATTGTTTTTTGAAATTTTGGCTTTTAACAATTTTATAGCATAGATAGATATAGATCGGTGAAAGCTGTTGAGCTGTCATTTTCTTTGAGCTGTATGCAGCATCAGATATAAATGTTCACCGAAGTAAGAGGAGGGATTTTTCTCTATAATGTATAAACACCATCGAGATTACATTAGATGTTAGTTTAATCTCACGATAATAATACTGCTTCACCGGTTACTATGTCTCATGCGGCTTTCGCGTTAAGCGATGAAATAACTCTATTATTCTGCTGACGACATACAGCACGAAGCTTGTATAGTTTTATGCAACGAATTTGCAGACTATCAGTGGCAACTTTATGTCAATTTGCAGAATGTCAGTGGCAACTTTATGTCAATTTGCAGAATGTCAGTGGCAACTTTATGTCAAATTGCAGACTGTCAGTGGCAACTTTATGTCAATGCGAGAGTAAGTGCTGTAGTAATAATAATATTATGGACACTTTCACACACGTTGATCTAGTCGCGAACTAGGGTACCCTGTGTCTTGGGTACTAGACAACGGTATACATACTTATATAGATAAATACAATACATAAATATACAAATGCGTCCATGACTCGAATACAAATATTTGTGCTCATCACACAAAGTTTCTGTCTACCAGGGTTCGAACCCGGGACTCATTGGCACAGAAGGCAGGCCCACTGTGCCAATCGTAAAT
>WUAW01008993.1:43112-54815 GCA_017165845.1 Thaumetopoea pityocampa
GAGAGAGAGAGAGAGAGAGAGAGAGAGAGAGAGAGCTAGTTCACTAGTCCGATTTTAATGTAGGTAGATGAGTTGTTACTCCAAAGGTATGGTTTCTATGCATGAATAACCCAGTGGTAATTTCAAACTTATGTATCATAAAAAGGAGATCAAAAAAGAAAAGGGAGGTCAAAATACATATGTGTATAAATTATATCTACTATTTCTGGTGTTGTACAGTATGGTTACAACCCTGAATGGTCTCCCATCCGGCGTGGCGGTCTCTGCACACTAAGACTACGCCACTAATAGTCGACGCAACTCGCTCAGTCTTGACTCACCGTAGACTTAGAGCAGAGGTTCCCAGACTTTTTTTCTCATAGACCTCTTTCAAAATTTAGCTGGTTCCGGTGGACCGCCTGCAGCTACATTTCTACCATATTCCCAAAACTCGACAAAAATGTGAAGATTAGATCTAACTATGGAAATTTGCGTACCCAAACGTAGACCCCCGTCGAGCCTCCCGTGGACCCCTGGGGGTCCACCTAGACCACTTTGGGAACTAAGGACTTAGAGCATTTGCGTCTTAATCAAAATTAAGGTGCAAATGCTCATCGTAGACTAGTACGCCCATCTTGGTACTTATAATTCCAACACGGATTCAAGACTATATAAATTATTGACGTCCAGTCTAAAGAGGGGAATGATGTGGTGACCTATTTCGCTATATAGTACCATACATCCTCAACAGATGGCGCAATTCTTGAATGACGACATTATCATAGAGGTCTGAATCACGGTGACGAAGTTTTATAGCGACTTAGCATATATATAATGTCCCGACATCAATCGTCGCAGCGGTGGCAAACTCCGCTAGACATAATACACATCTGATCAGAAGTTCCTCTCTTTTCTGATACTGCCACTCCTGCCACACTTTAATTCATATCTAGTGGTATTTAAACCATTTGAAGCGAGTGATTATTAAGTAAATACGCATATGATTTTGAAAATTACGTGTCTTAGATCAGTTTAAGGTAGTCAAGTTCGTTGAGATTACTAAAGTAACAAGACAAATCACCTTGGTGGTGCTCATATCTATAAGGCCTGGTAACGCAGGCAGTCTGAGTTGGCTGCCCTGCAGTTTGTGCACATTTGTGTAAAGTCCACCCAATGGGGAATCCACCGCCTCCAGGTGTGACGGCGAAGTCAGAGCGCTCACGTCCACAACTCCATTCCTCCGATGTAGGTACCTGCGTAAAAGAAACGGTATTGTTAAAGATATTGACGACCATTTTGTTACGTTTATTAATAAACTAGCGACCCGCGCCAGCTTCGCATGGGTGCAATGTAGATACTAATATGGGGCAGTGTGGAGTGATTAATAATATTACGTTTCTCACACGGCCAGTTATATGTCGCGCTTTCGAGAATAACCTCTAAAGAAAACATGTTTGTAGTGTCTCATGAAAAATCAGCTGTAAATATTGTATACAAAGACATCCTGTAGTATAGATTAATCATAACATTATTAATCACTCCACACTGTCCCATATTAGTATCTACATGGCACCCGTGCGAAGCTGGGGCGGGTCGCTAGTAATATATAAACCTTCCTCTTGAATCACCCTATCTACTGCTGTAAACTGCATTAAAATCCGTTGAATAGTTTAAAAGATCTAAGCGAACAGACAGCGGAAGCGACTTCATTTTATACTATGTAAAAATATATTAGTTAGACAATTTTTTAGACAAGTTGTTATGCAGCATGTCGTCTTGGTTAAGTAGAAATGAATGTACACCCTGGTTTCCGTTTCAATATCTGAAATTATGGTACCAGAGCTTAATTAAAAATGGGTCTTGCACTTTTTTTATAAATCTATAAATGTTTCGCGATCATCCACTTAGCGCGAAATAAAAAAAATATGGGTTATGTCCTTCTCAATAATTTGTCTACATCCGTAACGAATTAATTTCCAAAACAATCGGTTGCACCGTGAAGATGCACAAACAGACAAACATGATAATGGGGATTAGTCTGAATATCACCGTTTTCTTTGTATATTTCTGTATTAAAATATTTTTCCCTGTTATATAATGTGTTGAAATTATGGGCGGCTATGTGAACGGAGTGAAAATTAGGTTTTGAAGTAAATCAAAGTTATTTATATAAATTAAAATCAACACACAATACATTAACAATAGAGTCGAATTTAGACAAAACATAGACATACACATATTTATACTAAAATGAATACATGATTGTGAATATAAGTAGCTAGACTTTGAACTTGCAATAAAAGTTTAATATTCATATTCGTCCCCACTACAGGGGCACGGACCTCCCCTGATCAGGAGGGGGATTCGACCGTTACTACGCTGGCCTAGTGCGGGTTGGTAGAATTCACACAATGGGTGTGTATCTGCATGGGGCAGACACACAGGTGTCATGTCGAAATGGGCAATCCATTTAATATCAACAATGGTGGTAATTCTGCGGTAACAGAACTTAAATAAATTTAGTCTCTCCCTATCTCTTTCTAATGTCAAACCCCAAAACGAGATTGTTACAATTTTGGTGCTGTCAGTTTCATTTAGACACGTCAAAATTAAAAGATTCAGACTCGATTTACATACATTTTTTCATACATTTTTTCTTATATTATAATAATTCTTCACGTTAACTATAAAATGCCGGTGTATAATTTTTTTGTTACTTCGGACTTTTGACTTGATATTTCATTACATTTCTGTACATTGAGGAAATGTAACCTTGAGATAGGTTAGAAAATAATATAAACTTTTACCACCATTATTTGATAATGTTTTCTATTTAAACGCATTTTTTCACAGATATTAATCTAGCTCCAAATTGTCCTGTGTGTGTCTGTGCGTCAATCCTGTGTCTTGGGTACTAGACAGCGACACATTTACTTATATAGATAAATGATAGTACATATGTAGATAAATACACCTACAGCTCAGCTACAAGTATTCCTGCTCACCATACAAAGTTTATCCCAACCAGGATTTGAACCAGGGAACAGAGACCAGAGAACCAGTTACAGAAAATATTCACTGCTACTAAAGCAATCAGTTTTCATTTTTTTTACCATTTAAGCCAGTACTTGACTATAATCCCACCTGATGGTAATTGGCGATGTAACCTAGGGTGGTAAAAAGTACAAGCTTAATAAAAACCTATTCACTTTTGTTCTAAATCTCGTATCTCGTCAAAAAACCTTTACAATTAATAAAACATCATCGTTGATTAATCCATTTCCGATTATCGATCCCCAATTTGGTATTTGCCACCATCGATCATTTTTCACACGGTTCATGTCACAACAGTATGCGACCCGCGGTCACCGACCGGCGCGCTAGTGATGCCCAACAACGATTAGCATATTAATCGATTAAATAACTTACGTCCAGTCGACAAATTTACATGATTCGTGAGAACCGAAGCTATGCGTGTGAACTTATGTTATATTAATGAATTTGTCATCTGATGCGTCGGTCGGTGAACTTTGTCTATTTTAATTATCGATGCGACACGCGATACGTCACACGTCGTCGCTGTGTTCATGGACTGAGCGTGATTCTTCGTAGTAATGGTAATTAGATTTTTTTAAATTGTCGATTGCTTCTTTGTAAGAGTAAACACATCTATATTCTATATACTATTTTAAAATTGTTAAATGTTAAATTTACAAAAATCAAAGATATTTATTAACAAACTATTCAGATCGACTAATTAACGGCTTCTGAAACTAAATATGTCGATGTTTATTTGTTTCTATATTCAGGCTTCACGTAAAAACCAGCTAGTAGATTTTGGTTAAACTATAAGTCTTAAAGGTATTATTTCGACTTATATCGACGCTAGAAAGCAAAAACGTAGTAAGTGACAGATTAGTGTTTTTTTCTTTTATTACATCATTGGAATCAGTAAAATAAACTACGTCGAATGGTATGCTCTGGTGAACAATTTTGGATTTGCGGGTTACTACGTTTATGCTTTCTAGCGTCGATATGTACATATACTGCGGCACGTTTCAATGTGCCATTTAAAATGAGAAATAATATTTTTTTTGCAGGCAAAAGTCCTTTAAGCCACGCTGCCTTGTCCGACATATAATAGTTAAATAATTTTCACAGGTCCTTCCTTATCTGCACAATTTTATAGTTTTCGCATTTCATTACCTGACGCACTGGTTGATTAGAGGGTTTTAATTAATAGATTTTATATTGATTAACATATTTTCTAGAATTAAATTAGATTATACCTGTATTTAAGGATAATATTTTGAAACATTTTAACACTGTACCAAAAAAGTACACGTAGTTTTGGGAAGGAAGGTTAGTCTAAAACCTTACCACATATCACCAAGGGGGAGGGTTATTAAAAACTTGCAAAAAAAACATCACGTAATTAATGGACGACACCTTATGTATGATTTTCTGTTGTACATACATACATATACATACATTCATGGTGGTGTCTCTTAGAGGTTGATAGTAATAATAATATTCTGGACACACACACATTGATCGAGTCCCAAACTGGGATTACTTATATCGTGGGTACTAGACAACAATGTACATACTTCTGTTAATTAATACAATACATAAATAGATAAATACGTCAATGACTCGGACACAAACATTTGTGCTCATCACACGGTTTGTCCCTACCGGGATTCTTTGGGATTGAAAGCAGTGTCACTGTCACTGTACCAGTCGTCACGATAAAGACTACATCTTACCGTATTATATGTACTCTAACATGTTTAGTTTCGTCGTTAAGTGTTAAATTTTCGACCGTTTTCAAATGAGTTATTTTCACGTTTGACATTTCTAAATGATATTCAAGTTATACTGACTCGTTACTGTGAGTGTACTTCGCTGATAAAGCTCGTATCATGTCGGAGCAGGATCGTGGTGGGTGTGCAAGGGCGGGCGGCGCGGCCGGGGCGGGCGGCGCGGGGTGGTGCGGGCTGCCGCGCTCGGGCGGCGTACTGGGGTAGGACGATGTCGAGGGCGTTACGCTGCGGGACCTGGGCAAATGAAAACTACTGTACTGTACTGCACTGCACTGTACTGGACTACACTGCACTGCACCGCACTATACTATACTATGCTAAGCTATATACTATTATGGGTAGAAAGCCTATGATAAAAAATTAGCTAGACTTGTATTTATGTACAGTAGGTCGTACGCTTCCGTCAGGGCGTTCGGCTGATAATACACCTGACTCATAAATGGGTAGAATACATTGAGAGCAAGGGCCTCCGCCTTGCGATTAGCTTGGATGTAGCTAAAGCCTCTGATCGAGTTGGGCACAGAACGCTTCTTTCAAAGCTTACATTCTATAGGCTCCCCGAGAAATTATGCAATTGAATTACCAGTTTCCTCGCGGAGCGGAGCATTAAAATTGTAGTTGACGGTGGATGCTCAGACCTCAAGCCCCTGAATTCAGGGGTTCCCCAAGGCTGCGTGATTTCTTTTGCATATCAATAATAAGTTGCAAATTCACTTCACTTCTTGGTTTATGGCGTTTGACCAATTTGGTACAATTCTGCCAGTATCCAGTTATATAAGTATCATAAACTTGAGGGGTGGTGATCGGTGAAGATAGAGAATTTGGTTTTGGAAAGACAAGGTCCTTCGCCGGAAAGTCCTACGACCAGGGTAATAAATCTGAAAACAAATAAGGGACGCAACAATACATAGACCCAGTGTTAGTAGGGTTAGTTAGACAAACAATAGGACAAGTATTTACAGGTTAGTANAGGATATTATTTACAGTTTGATGTTGTTTATATATACAAATTTACATAAAATAGGGATAAAGGAGGGGGAACAGGTGAAAGAAAGTAGATATTTAAAAGAGGTAGGACGAGGAATTTCAGGGGGGAGGACGTCATAGAGGGAATAACGTAGTTTAGAGCAACAGAAAAAGATGTAGTTCACGTTTCCTTCGTCATATCCACATTCACACAAGGCAGTACTCCTGATCCTGAGTTTGGCGAGGAAAACTGGAGTACATGAATGACCTAGTCTGAGTCTGCAGATCTCTCACGAAACTTGAAAAACTATGGGGAACAGGGAATGTCAGGTTGAATTTCAGCGTAGTATTTGCCTTTTACCAATTTGGAGGAATTACACTCTGCTTTCCACAATTTTTCAAGCTGCGATTTGGCGAGCAGACATAGGTCATTGGAATAGGATTTATAGTGCTCTCGGGTACCAATCTGTGTAGCAGATTTAGCACAGGAATCAGCAGATTTATTGCCAGGGATACCTGTGTGACCAGGGAATCATGCCAGAATCACACTGATTCCCAGCTTATGGCAATCAAGGAGAGCACTCTTGAGTTTTAGAATCAAGGGGAAACGGGATAACTTGCAAATTAGTAATATTAATTGCTACGCAGACGACGGCACAGGCGACGCTTATCTTATATACCAGTCGCGCTATAAGTCTTAGGAGTACGTCAATGAGTGCCGGAGTAAACTTTTGTCTGAATTCAATATTTCGTTAGAGCAAGTATCGAATTGGGGCCGACTAAATTTGGTCCAGTTTAACCCTAAGAAGACACAGGTGTGCGCATTCACCACCAAAAATTATACCTTTGTCGTATCGCCACGATTCGAAAACACTCCTCTTGTTACTAATGTAACGAGAAAGTTGCTATTGTAAGAGTTAATGTAACGAGCGGCGTTCAGGTCCGCGACACGAGTTTCGTGAAAAGGCCATGATGGTCTCTAAAAAGCTCGGTGTGTTCGTAAAATCGAGACGGTATTTCACATGAGCCCATCTCCTTTTACTTTACAAGGCACACGTCCGACCTCACATGGAATACTGTTCTCATCTATGAGCTGGAGCTCCCCAATACCAGCTTTAACCTTTTGACCGTATTCAGCGAAGAGCGGCTCGTATCGTCGACGACCAAGCGATCTCCAGTCGGCTAGACCGCTGGCCATGTGCAAAGACATAGCATCTCTCTTCGTCTTCTATTGTATCTATCATGGGGAATGTTATGAGGAATTGTTTGAGCTAATTCCAGCCACTGAATTCCATCTCGCCAAAATTTAAAATTTCACTGTCATCACTTGGATAGTCGGCAGTTTATCCAACCGGATATGGCTTGGGAACCTTCTAGAAACTTACACTTTTCTTTAAGGTCCCAGACGTTCGAATAATTTGAAATTTTGCGCACATATTAAGAATTGGTTACAATATAATGAAGACTAAAAAGTTATCATTGTTAGCTGGTGGAAGTCCACAGATGGACATGGTTCTCCTCTCTTTAAAAAGGAGGGATTTGCCATAATCTCTAGGCTCGGTACAAGTCTTGTAGCTGCAGTAGATTGTGATTGAATGACGGGATAACGCTGCTACCCGTTATCCTGATAATATCTCTTAGCTGATTCTTACAGTATCCACGGTGAAAATTGGAGTGACGCCATTATTGTACCGGCACCAAGCAAACTTATAATAGGAGTATCATCATCATTACTATCAGTCCTTGGCAGTCCACTGGTGGATGCACGCAACCAGTAGTTGCCGGCCACTTTCCGCAGATTGTTGCTCCACCTAGCTGGGGGGCGTCCCACACCTTGTTTGTCCAAACGCAGTCTCCACTGCAGAATTTACATGCTCCAATGATTGTCAGTTCTGCGACAATAATGATCAGCCCACTGCCACTTCAGCTTACTTATTTCGAGCGACTATGTCCGTAATCTTAGTTCTCTGTCGAATAAGGTCATTTCGTATATTATCTAACTGAGGGACTCGGAGCATTGTCCTCCCCATAGCTCACTGAGAAAATTTGAATTTGTGGACTAGTCACACCGTCAGATTCCACGTTTAGACTCCGTATGTCATGACGGGTAGGACGCACTGGTCAAAGACTTTTGTCTTTAGGTTTTGCGATATGGGCAACAGAAAGACATGACGCAACCTCATAATAAGAGTGTACTAAGTACTAATACTAAAGAGTGATTTATATGTACCCAGATGCATTGGAGTCGTGCGGACTGAGTCGCTCAGTTTTGACGTGTTGATGCGGCACGGGCGCCGGCGGCGGCGCCTGGGGCGGCGCCTGCGCGTGCGACGTCGCGGCATCGCGCCCGCACCGCCGCACCCCGCCTCCACCCCCGCCTTCTCCTATTATAGAAACAAACGAACGTATGAGGACTCAATTTTTTAATGTATAATATTTTATGGCCTAGTATCCGAGACCTTTAAGCTAAGTTATAATTTTAATATGTACATACTTTCGTCAATTTAATAACAAAATGTTGATCATATTATATTTAATTACTCCTTGGGAATTTTCACGTTAATCTGAAGATTACCAAATTAATACATTGACTGGGAAAAGTATCCGCAGGCTTATTGCCTTGATAAAATAAGGTCACTTTGCTATGTTAGTCACAGTTTTATTCGTTTAACTCCTTGTAACGACACTGTTGTAGAAGAATATCATATCGACAAAATGGCTATGTTACAGGAGAGCACTTTAAAGTCTTAGATATTCGCATATTTCTGTATATTTATGTATGCTAATTGTAAGTTATTATTAACAAACTCTCACTCGCGGCTTCGCACGCGTGAATGTCGGTTTCCCGCTATGTGGGAAATCTCAACACAATCATAGATATATTTATATAAAAATTTAAATCCACTTTTATTTGACCTCTCGTACCTTAATAGCGGCTACTAAAACAGGGATCAAGCTGTATCTCAATTCTATTGGACAGATTTTGATGAAATATGGCATAGTATTAATTCGGAATAGTATCTTTAAGACTGTTACACAGTTTGACCAAAATCTATCCGCTGCTTTTTGCGTGAAGCCCGAACAAATAAACAAACATACATCAACGAACTTGGTTTCAGAAGCCCTTAATTAGTCGATCTGAGTAGTTTGTTTTTAAATAACTTTGATTTTTGAAAATTTGACATTTAACAATTTTATAATAGTAATAAAGGTAATCTGGTTCTTGTTAAGAGAAAAATTTAGTTTCCAGTAGTTTCGCATTTCTACCGCATTCACGCAATTTTCGTTCTTCTTTTGCCATACCAAATATATGTTCATAATTGTATTTATATGGCTATTGGAGTGGTCAGTTAAGATCGGCCTTAACTACAAAACAACATGCCCGTACAAATGTGATGTTAAAAGTTCAACCAGACTCTCGGCATCTGGGCATCATGATACCATCGCCGGTGCTTTTGATACTGCAGGCGCAACTTGGAATACGAGAGCTACTATCTTCACGCCATCTCGTGGATTAATGAGCGAGAAGTGCGAGGCAAAAGATAAGATGACACGGACAGTGTTAAATATTACATGTGATTTAAATTTCTTAAGACTTGTCCAAATTTTGAAATAACTTAAGTTTCTTCCGTGGCTTGGTTTAAATGGCCACAGTTAATATATGTTATTGAAATAATGTTAACGGAAGTTTTTAAAATTAAACGCGTTGTATAGATAAGAGTCTTAGACTACCGTCAAAAATTTATTTTGATAACCGGTTAAGGAAAACTTCGTGAGGAAACCTGCATGGGCATGCAGGTTTCCTCACATGGGTGATAGATGGTGATCACATCATGGGTGGAATAGTGGTGCTAGATACGGCTTGCGATTGAAAAGTTACAGGTTCGATTCCGATCCCGCACCACTGAGTTATTTTTAATTCATATACTGTCAACATTTTAGACACCAATGTATTTAGCGGAGAAGGAAAACTTCGTGAGTAAACCTGCACGTCCGCATGGATGTGTGAAGTCTACCAACCCGCATTAGGCCAGCGCGGTAGACTATGTCCTAATCCCCCTCCTGATCAGGGGAGGTCCGTGCCCCTATATTGGGGACGATATGGACTGGGGATTATGATGATGAACCGGTTAAGCAGTTTTTACAAAATAAACCGGCTAATAATTTGGTTAGCAGTAATATGTAGTGTTGGCGTATTAATAACATCACTCCATCATGTGGATGCTGTGAGAATCAGCTGAGGATGTGCCAGGGTGATGGGCTGCAGCATCATCCTGTTATCCAATCAAAGTCTACTGCGATCACCAAGGCGACTGCCAAGCGCGGACATTATGGCAAATCTCTTTTTTTTAAGGAGGAGGCCCATGTTTAATAGTTTCCATTGAACTTCCACAAATTCTAATGAAGTAATAGTGGTTAAGTACATTGATGGTCAAATGATGGTAGTGTCAAATAGGGCTTGCGATCGAAAGGTTGCAGATTCAATCCCGGTCCCGTACTACTGAGTTATTTCTAATTCATGTACGGTCTAAATTGTAGGTCAATGTACTTAAAGGAGAATGAAAACTTCATGGAGAAACCTGTATGCCCGCACGGGTGTGTGAAGTCCACCAACTCACACTAAGCTAGCGTAGTAGACTACGGCCTAATCCTCCAATCAGGGGAGATCCGTGCCCCTATAATGGGGAAGAATATGGACTGGCTATGGAATAGTAGTTAGGCAAAGAAATTCAACTCGCTAAAATTAAAAAAAAAAACTTTCTCCCATTTCAAAGCAGAACATTAAACATTTCATCACTGTGATTATACAAAACGGTCGCAATTATTCACGCGGCAACCAACAAATCACAAATGGTTCACTGTGTGAGTACTTTTGATAATATTGTATAATTTCAAATTATTCAGACGTCTCAAAGTGGGTGAAAATTGAATTGAAATATTTCATTTAAACCAGTATAAAATATGTAAAAATAAATTATATAAGTAACTTAAAGTATCTAGGTAAATATATAGGTATTATAGGTAGTACTAATAATAATAATACTGTGGAAATTTACACAAACTAATCTAGCCCCAAACTAGGATTCCCTGAATCTTGGGCACTAGACGACGATATACATACTTATATAGGATAACTGATACATATACAGATAAATACGTCCACGACTCGAGTACAAATATTTGCTCATCATACGAACTTTGCACTTACCGGGATTCGAACCTGGGACTTATTGGCACAGAAAGGAGAGCTATTACCACTGAGGAAATCATGTGTTGTATATGTATTTTGATTAATATTTAAAATATATAATAGTTTTATCGAAAGTTCTAGATGTGTAAATAGATATTTTACCGATGTCGTTTTAAAGGAAAATTAATAATATTTGAAGTGTAACTTTTGTTTTAAATGTACCTTATAAAGTGGCGGCCTCGTGGTTCACCAACTGAAACGTCTTGTTGCCCGCGGGGGCGAAATGTGGACTGCGGATATCCACTTTGCTACATTAAAATATCGTAGCAGGTGGAAAGAAGTGGTCTCTGCCGACTCCAATGGGAAAGAGGCGTGACTGTATGTATGTATGTATGTAGTATATACTACAGTCTCTACCTACCCTTATGGGATATCGGCGCGAGTTTATGTATGTTTTAAATGCACCTGTCAAAGTTAACGGTTATTTCGTAATAGGAACTAAACACACACACACACTAGAGGTAGTCGCTGAGGCGATTGAGTCAGCACCGTGCATTTAAATATATAAGTTTATTACCAAAATATACTGTGAGCTGACAGCCATTATGATAATTTTAATGTCATTATTAATATAGTCGAACGCAGAAATTTGCATTTCTTATGTGAACTATTAGCTTAAGATTATAATCTTTCTTTTTTTAAATATAGTTTTTAAAATATTTAAAAAAGAAAGATTGTATA
>WUAW01009007.1:665-14078 GCA_017165845.1 Thaumetopoea pityocampa
AAATGTGTGTTCAATAAAGTTTATTCTATTTTATGTACATATTGTAATAATTGTTTGTCCTATTTAAATGTGTGTGCAGTAAAGTTTATTCTATTTTTACTCTATATAAGACAACTAGCTTTTGGCCACGGTTCCGCCCCTGTGAATGTCAGTTTTCCGCTATATGAGAAATCCCGAAACAAACATATAATAAAAAAGTCTACGAACCAGTTTTACTTGACCTCTTGTATCATAACAGCGGCTACTAAAACAGGGATCAAGCTGTATCTTTAATTCTAATGGACCAATTCTCATGAAACATGTCGCGTTATTTAAGTCGGAATAGTACCTTTAAGATTGTAATCATTTGACCAAAATCTACTAGCTGGTTTTTACGTGAAGCCCGAACAAACAAACAAACAAACATCGACGGATTCGGTTTCAGAGGCCAGTAATTAATTGATTAGAGTAGTTTGTTTTTAATATATCTTTGATTTTTGAAAATTTGACATTTAACAATTTTATAATAGTATAGGTAGATTTATATTGATGGAACTCCGATAGGCTCTGAGAGACTAGTTCGTTACGTACTATGATCCTGACATTCTTCTCCCACCTAATTCATATACACGAGTCACGCCTTTTTCCTTGGCTCGCCGGCGGTGAAGCGAATCCCGGTTTCCCGCGTGACAGACTGGGATACTAACCACTATACTACTGAAGAATTGGGTTAGGCAGAAACTACTATTTCCACTTATTACAAACGTTCGATATAACAAAGTGGCTATCCGTAACCCACTTTCTGCACCCGCGGGAAAAAAGAAGTGTCGGGTGGCGAACCAGTACGCTGCCATTTTTATGCCATTTTAATGCTAAAGTTCCTCATTGCGTTTCCACTGGCTTAATGGCGAGGAAAGCAAAGAGTGTGACGTAGTTAATGTTTATTGAGCAGGGAGAAAGGACTACAGGATATAGGATACTACAATCTGGGAAGAAGTAAGAAGAGACAGTAGTAGCTCGGGAAGCCGGGGTCGCTTACCCGTGCAGTTAAGTCTATTTGCCGGACAAGCTAAAATACTAACCACTCCCTGACTCCATATTGATGCATATTTTCATACTTTCATCAATTAAGAGTGCTACGAAGTTGACCCTTTTGAAACAAGTTGTTGATATTTTCAAGGTAAGTTTTTCCTCTACCGACACTTCCACTCACCTTTACCCAATATATTCGTTTTGTCAATCAAATTTTCATACGGAAGGCAATTCAACCGAAATCACACGGCTTTCGTGTGCCTTCCATTTTTACCATATTTAAGAAACTAACTACTTGACTTACTAGTAAAAATGCCTACAGACTAAATATATTGTATTATTATACAATATATTTAGTCTGTAGGCATTTTTACTTGACTAAAAATACCTGATGGTAAGTGAAGATGTAACCTAGATGTAACGTACTAACCTAATTAAAGTTTAAAAACCTATTCAATCTTGCTTTAAAGACATCTACATTATAATCGGACGGAAATGCAGACGCAGCAAGACTTTTTCAGTATTTGACTGTATGTATTGTGAACGTAGAAGCATATCGCTTCTTACGCGTAGTAAGAATGTCTACGAGGTAGGGGTGATAGCCTGCTGTGCGCTTAGTAACGCGATGATGAAAGGGGTAGGAAGAAATTAAATCGTGTTCTTTTGCCATACTGATGATTCACTACCTTACATAAGTGTAGGCGCCAACACACCATTCTACGTAGCTAGACGAGCCTTTTGTGAGACTTAATGACTTCTCATTATGGAGTGCGGGGCATCATTCATTATATTAGCCGCAGTCACTCTCTTTTCGATATCGCTGTCACACCTTCAATTTATTGATGTCATAGTCCCCAGTACACAAACTCATTTACTTGATCCACTCTAGCACCATCTGTAACAGTGTTACATCCTGTAACATTTTCCTCTCTTTCGATCACCATTACTTTCGTCTTGCTCACATTAATTTTCGTTACTTTTTCTTGTACGCCTCATTTACGACATTTAACACGTATTTTAACTCCCACGCCGACGTTTCAAGTAATACTTGGTCGTTGGGGTATAAGAGGCATTCGACATGTAAATCATCCATACTTAGTCCACATTTCCTATTATTATTTTTATATAATATTGCAATTGCGAAATACGTTAGCGTGTGCTTTAAATTGAAATTAGTAAGTAATTATGGAGAAATTATTAAATTTTCGCCTGAGTCATACCTAATTTCTCCGACTATCCGACATTCTTATCTAATTTCTCCGACTCAGCGTTTAGAACGACTGTGAACAGCTTTGTAAATTACAAAAAGTATGTTTCCCAGAAAGAAAACTTCGTGAGAAAACCTGCATGCCCGCATGGGTGTGTGAAGTCTACCAACCCGCATTAGGCCAGCGCGGTAGACTACGGCCTAATGCCCCTCCAGATCAGGGGAGGTCCGTGTCCCTGTAGTGAGGACAATATGGACTGGGGATGATGATGATGTTTCCCAAATGTACGGAAACTGATGTCGTCTATATACAATAAAGCCTCCTTAATCTAAACGAAATGACCGCCAATTATCATCACTATTATCATCAGCCCGTGGGAGTTCACTGCTGGGTATAGGCCTCCTCCTTAAAAAAGGGGGATTTGCCATAATCTCCACGCTTGGCAGGCATCTTGGAGATCGCAGTAGATCTTGATTGAATAACAAGATAACCCTACTGCCCATTATCGTGGTACATCTCTTAGCTGGTCCCCACAGCATCCACCGAAAGATACCGAGTGACGATATTATAATGCTGGCGTAATTATCATTTTTCGCACGTAACTCAAAACTAAATCATTTATTTGTACACTGTAAAATGTAAAGATAATCATTTGTACACTGTAAAATATAAAGATAATCATTTGTACACTGTAAAATGTAAAGATAATCATTTGTACACTGTAAAATGTAAAGATAATCATTTGTGCACTGTAAAATGTAAAGATAATAATTTGTACACTGTAAAATGTAAATATAATCATTTGTACACTGTAAAATGTAAATATAATCATTTGTACAGTGTAAAATGTGAAGATAATTTTGCAGCACGCCCGAGTGTTCAGAACGTGTTCATTAATTACGCGGCGTATTTTTGCCGCTGTCCGTTAGAGGTACGTCGTGTCGCCATTAACCTGAGATTAATGGCGTGGCAGCGAAAACCTAACGCTATTTTAAACATTTCACCCTTCGAGCTAGCCGGCAGCAGCGTCGATGGATATCGATCAGAATATTTTTATTCTTTTTTCAAGTTTAAACGTAGCGCTTCCACGTCAAATTGTAAAGAAAATAAAAAAATATTCTGATCGATAACCATCGATGCTTATGAGTGACAAAAAAAGGTTTAGCGCATCTAATAATCACTTTTTACAATTGTAATTTAAGGCATTCGCAGTGCGGAGTATAGGGTGCGCGGAGGGGATAGCCAGGTAACTGCCCCCGCGTCACCAACATCACTCGTCAATTTATTTTCACTAGTGCACTTTAAATATCGATAGTTTGAAGTTTCGATAGTTAGCCAAAAAACTATCGACCGATCGACATTAACGATAGTTTTTTTTTATACACGGTTAAATTATATTATTCAAAACGAGTAATTTTAATGTGCGTTAAAACATATATTTCTATGAAAATATTGTACGTTTTATTTTCAAAACAACAGCATATTTAATTTTATCACCGTTAGCTTGTTTCGGAGTTTAGTTAGGTATTGACCGGATTCTGATTTTTTTTCTAATCTGGTAACTACCCGCGTGTAAAAATCATATTTTCCCTAGATATGCGGTAATAATAGTAAGATAAATTATTGATAGCACCAAATAGTATCGATAGTCAATAACTATCAATACTATCGATAGTCTATCGATATTTAACATTAACTAATTCTTACTATCACATGATTTTATGTAGGTCCGCCTATAATTACCATTAAATATAATAATTATTGTCATTAAATTTTTATTGAATCTTTTTTTTTTAAATACATAAAAAAATTATGTTCTGTCGATAACGAAGTCTACGACCCATGCTGCCGGTGGTTGGGGCTCCAGAGTGATAAATATCCTCAAAATGCGGTCCGTGTGTAAGATTATTGCCTTCTGTATCAGACCTTTCACCCATCTGCTGAATGAAAGCTTCTGAAAATGTTGGTCGCAGTTCTTTGTTATGTAGTATCAGATCGTTAACAGATACTACTATCGGAAAAATAATATTTGATTCCTCATAACACAGGTGATAACCACGACGGGCAAGATCTAAATATTTAGTTTTTTTTTCAGCTTTGAAGAGATTTTCATCATTCGGAACAGCAATATTAACCAGTATTACATGATGAACTGATCGGTTTTTTATCATAATATCAAACTTATTCATCAGAATCTTCCCGTCTGTGTGTATCCTGAAATCGGAAAATTGGAATCATTCTTATCATTAAATCACTGTGTGCTACTGGAAGCATTATATCTACTAGTAATTGTCGCGATAATCAGCTGAGCAATACAAATATATTAATTAGTGCACTATAGTAGGGCCAATTGGATATGTCGCATTTGACACTTCATCAAAATAATCTTGCAACGGCGGCAATACAATATTATAAATAAAATATAATAACTTTTTAAAGTTAAAACGGTAAAATTGGACAATTTTTTCAGCTACTAAATATATATTTATTTTAATAACGCAGAGGAAGACAATTTCACGATTTTTTTTGACTAACAGACCTGTCGAGACGTATAAACTGAGAGATGTCATAATTATGTGGCCTATTAATGTGGCCCCTACTTTAATATTTTCTTAGAATATTTATAGCTTTCATTTCATTATTCTTTTATTTTTGCTATCTGTGTTTAAAGTAAATATATGTCTTTGAAATAAAGACAAAAATCTCTTTTATCATATCGGTGATGATGATAATTGAAGTTCGTTATCGATATGAAATATTATCGATATCAGTAATGTCGCAACATTACTAAAGCGCTGTTGAGCTACTTACAATTTTGTTCGAATAGACTATGACAACTTAACGGAGAAGGAATACTTGCATGCCCGCTTGGATATGTGAAGTCTACCAACATGCACTAGGCCAGCGTGGTAGACTACGGCCCCCTCCTGATCAGGGGAGGTCCGTGCCCCTGTAGTGGGGACGATATGGACTGGGGATGATGATTAGGCGATGACATTTGCAGTTATAATATCTGAAGCAGTTTCTTTAAAAACAATATTGCACATTTTCGTTAGTAGTTGCGTCATTTATGCTATTGTCTCCGCTTCTGCGGACCATCTGCCATTTGCAGCTGTGCTCGTTACAAAACAATATAATCATCTAAATTGAAAGCGCTCTTAATCCAAACAGACATTGTCCAACTACAATTTATAATTTGTAGCATTTAGGGCGATTGGATATCCCGATAATTGTACCGTAATGTTCACACAGACAGAAATAGGATCGCTTATAGTGGCTTCATCCGATAAGCGAGAGAGACTAAGCTGTTTTATCTATTTAGTTGAGCCTGATTAGAATATTCAATTGGTACAATTATAGTTTACCTACTCGCGTTTTTGGAGTTTAGATTTGTTTTATTTAGGATAGAATAGAGTATTTTTGATGATGATGATGATGAATATAAAAAAAATTACAAACATAATAATCAAGAAATAGGTGTACATTGGGCGGTCTCACCGCGACATGCGATTACTTCCAGACAACATTAGGATCAATAGGATTCATAGCTAGATATGGTGGTGCAATTCTACTGTACATATTAATTTAAAAAGATATATTATATTATTATTATTTACTTACTGAATATGATATTCTTTTTAATAAAAGTATGTTAATATGAGATGGTGAAAATTAATTTATCATTCAAATAGGTGTTTGAAATGATGTAGAGGTTTCAATATTATTTTGAGATATGCGTTCTAAATTTTAATAAGTACGGCCAACTTTCAGGCTATGGTGTGATAAATTTTCAATGAATTAAAGTTAGTAGAACTTGAAATTAGTTTAATCACAAATTGATCTGTATATGTTGAGAAGCTTTTGAGATGAGAGTCGGTTATAAGCTATTATTGTAAGTTTAACTAACAAAAAATAATATTATTTTGCATAGTGCTTTTAAGAAATACTAAATATTTTTTCAAACTAAAACATTGTATGCTGAAATATTACTTTTTTTTATTTACCAACATGTCAGGTTATGGATCCCTAGACTGTGTGGTCCGATATTTGAATAGTTTTTTGTTACGGTGCAACAGGTAAAAGGAATAAAAGAAAAACGATGAGGACAAGAAAAAATTGACAGAAAGACAATACAGCAGTATGAGGGGAATTAGGATTTAATGTTATTTTTTTATTTATTTATTCTTTAATGTACACAAACAGATATATACATTTGTGATGAGCTCGAATGTTTGTACCCAAGTCATGGATATTTATTTATATATGTTTTAGCATTTGTCTGTATATGGTTATTTAGTTCTCAAGACGCAGGAAGTCCTAATATAGGGGCGGCGCGATGTGTATAAAAAAGAGTCTCCCGAGTCTTCCGAGCAAAATGATATTATTGTATAGTAGTATTATATGATATTTTTTGAGTACAAAATATATCGGTTCTTGTCCGTATTAGAACCTGTAGTCGCGAGAACTGGATCTGTAGTCGTGCTACAACCCAACAGTTGGATCACTACACACAATGAAAACTACTTAGTATGTCATAATTACACTTTTGAATTCATTGTGGCTCCTGCTGCAACAATAAATTTTAAAAGTTTCTAATTTAATTTTGTATTTGGTGTGAGCTATCCGATCCCTTGGTGGTTCCTTCCTGGTTACGCACTGAATACGGTTAATGTTTTCCGAATTTTCATGAACCAAATAAACTCTTGGGTTCTTTTGCCGATATTTTTCTTATAAATTATGAAATATTTATTCATGCCCGTAAAAAGTTTTATTTTAATTCTGCGAGTTGTGAAAAAGATTTTTTTTTAATTATTAGAGTTGAAAAAAGATTTTTTTTTTAGTTCTGAGAAAAGGAGGAATTTAATCTAATCAATGCTTGGCAGGCGTCTTGAATATCGCAGTAGATTTTAATCGAATAACAGGATAATGCTGCTGCCAATGAACCTGGTACATACATCCCTTGGCTGATTCTTACATCGTCTACGGGAAGAGATGGAGTTATACTATTATCATGCCGGTGCTAATTTTATTTATTAAAGAATAAAAATAATTTATTTGCAAACACCATGGGGCCATAGCGTATTAGTGCATAAACTTTTTAAGACTATGTCAGTTAAGTTCAAGGTCACCCAGCGAGCAATTGCAAGAGTGCATAAAATTTCTCTGCAAGAAAATTTCCGCAATGAGAACCAGAGTCACCGATATGACTCAAAGGATTACAAAATAAAATTGAAAAGAAAACAACGAAGTAAACAGGCATGCGTTGAATGGAGACCTGACAGTGTGAGTACAAAACTAGAACAACTTTTCATTTTTCTAATTAACTATAACTTGTATTTTTATATCGCTATTACTAATCACGATTCCTGATATTGCTCTTGCGGGATAAGCACTTGCCTTTCATTTAGTTATAGCGTCTTAACACTTCAACTCTACACATTTATGAACTTGAATATTATATATTTCGTTACTGTCTGCCCTTCAATTGTTTGAATTTAAATCAAAATCATAACTATGCAGAACGTAGCTAGATCATTTAGTATCAAATTTTCATTAGTGTAGCAGAACTTTTAAATTTACAATAATACCGTTACCAATAGCTCCGTGTGAATTGATATCCGTAATAGTTAGTTATAACTCTGAAATATTCCAACCTTCTTTATTTATCGACATAGCCAACAGAAGAATCTTAAACAATGAATCTTGTTTCACGTGACATAAAGTTGAAATTACCATGAGTCGGGTCAAAGCCAGTATCAGCACTGTATATTTGCCCTTCTATTTTAACTACGTGGTGATCTGTGTAAAATAAGTGCAGGTTCGGTGAGTGGAGTCAGTTTCTAAGAGCAATATAGAGAACGCTTCGGAACGAAAGCAGAAGATTTCAAACGACTACATTCTGTGATCATCAAGGCTTTTAAGAAGTACTCTCTATGTATATATAACTGCATAGCAACAGTTGTCTATGTGCTTTGAGTGCTCCCGAGAATAATCATCTTCGTAATCTTCATCATATATTATGAATCTCCGACTTGTAACAATAGTATGGACACAATTTTAGGTAAAATCCTACTCCTGGGAGTGGTCGTGGTTATGAATCATCTAATAAGTTGGTTGCAGCTTTTGCGAAACTTCGCCATCTCTCTCTCTCTATTCTTGGCATTGCGTGTACGTTCACTAAGGGAACACTTCAAAGACGATTTAATGAGGTCAGCCTATCTTGTGCGATGTTCGTCGTTCGGGTGATCGACCGCGTGAACATTAACCTTCTTACTATTCTTTGTACTATCAATCCTTCCAATGAGCTTTCATTGCGCAAGATACATATGTCCAAACATCTTGAAACGTAAGAATGGACATCTACAAATCCTAATATATAACAGGACATTGTACTTACGAGTACAATAGACAAACAATACAGTCTAGACGCAACACCATCAATCATGAATGTGGGTAATTAATTACATACCCTAACTATCTCGATAATAATCGCGCCGCTAATGATTTCCTCCACAAATAATAATTCAGAATTATTGTGTACCAGCTCGCAGACTGATTTGTTGTAGTTATAAATATCCATGTGTTGTGCGTCGCGTTGACCGGCGCACAAAGCTATATTTCGTGATTGATGGCCCCCATTAACTGTGCGGCTTGCTGTACTTAGGCATAAAATGTACGCAATAAATTACAATTTTTCATACGTAATTACTGAACCGAATTTCATATGTAATGAATAGTTTGGTAGTACTTAGTCTTTTAGTCTGTCCGACAAATAGACTTAAGTATAAGGGTAAGCGACCCCGGCCTCCCGATCTACTACTGTCTCTTCTTACTCCTCCTGAAATAGTAGTATCCTATATTTTATAGTCTTTTTACCAAACTTCATACACCTTGCTCAATACACATTTCCTACCTCACCCTCTTTCTTTTCCTCTTTTCGTGGGAACGCAATTAGGAACTTAAACACCTTTGAATCTTATAAAATAGCGACGTTGTAGTTCGCCATTCAATACGTCTCATTTCTCGCGGGGGCAACAAGTTGACTACGGATAGCCAATTTGCTGCATCAAACGATCGTAGCAAGTACAAAGAAGTGATCTCTGCCTACCCCAATTCTTCGGTAATGTAGTGGTGAGTATTCCCGCTTGTCATGCGGGAGACCGGAGTTCGATCTCCGCCGGAGAACTAGGGAAAGAGGCAAGTATGTATGTATGCATATAATTACTGAAGACAATTTTGTTGGACTAATTAAACAGGCGGCACTACATTGCATTTGGATGGAAGGGGAGAAGGGGAAAAATAAAACGAAGTCAATTTTGAAATAAGTGGAACACATCTCCCTCTCCCCGGGGATCTATCGAAGTATCGACAGGGGACTTGCCGGCGGGTGCCGTTCAGTCAAGTTTATTGGCAGAAATTCAATGCTTTGTCGTCTGCGATGTAATGGCAATTTATAACCTTAAGATACGCGCGATTTGTAACCGATTTTTTTTAGGGAACGAATCAATTCGTCTTTACAATCGCTATGTAATGAACGCCTAGAACACCAGAATATGTAGAAATTCTTTGTTAAATAATTTTGTGTTACGTTAATAATAATTTTACACTCGATTGACACTATATATCTATAATAATGGAAGATTAAAAAAAACTAAGATTGATTAATTAACGGCTTCCGAAACCAAATCCGTCGATATTTGTTTGTTTGTTTGTTCGAGCTTCACGCAAAAAACAGTGGGTAGATTTTGATTAAACTATCACAGCCTTAAAGATACTATTCCGACTTAAAGACTGCGGTATGCTTTATAAAAAAACGGTCCAATAGTATTGATCTTTGTTTTAGTAATGGCCGTTAAGGAACGAGAGCTCAAGTAAAAGTGGTTCAAAGGGCTTTTATATAAATACTAGCTTCTGCCCGCGGCTCCGACCGCGTGAATGTCGGTTTTCCGCTACATGGAAAACCCGACACAGTCATACATTTATACAAAAGTCTCAGAACCACCTTTACTTGACCTCTCGTACCTAAGCGGCGACTACTAAATTCTACTGGACCGATTTTGATGAAACATGCCGCATTAATTAAGCCGGAATAGTACTTTTGAGACTGTAATAGTTTAATCAAAATCTAGCAGTTAATTTTCGCGTGAAGCCTAAACAAACAAACAAACAAACATCGACGGCTTCTAGTTCAGAAGCCCTTAATTAGTCGATCTGAGTAGTATGCTTTTTAATATCTTTGAGTTTTGAAAATTTGACATTACAATTTTATAATAGTATAATAGAATAGATGTTAGTTTCGAGATTTCCCATGTAGTGGAAAACTTACATTCACGCGGGCAGAGCCGCGGGCAAACGCTAGAAGCTTTATATGTTTTTCATAGATTAGAAAAAAAAACTATTAAAACTATTATAAAATTGTTAAATGTCAAATTTTCAAAAATCAAAGATGTTTAAAAACAAACCACTCAGATCGACTAATTAAGGGCTTCTGAGACCGAATCCGTCGATGTTTGTTTGTTTGTTTGTTCGGGCTTCACGCAAAAACAAGCTGGTAGATTTTGATTAAACTGTTACATTCTTAAAGGTACTATTCCGACTTAATTAATGCGGTATGTTTCATCAAAATCGGTCCAATAGAATTGAAGATACATCTTGATACCTGTTTTAGTAGCCGCCGCTTCGGTACGAGAGATCAAGTAAAAGTGGTTCACAGACTTTTTATATAAATCTATGACTGTGTCGGGATTTCCCATGTTGCGAAAAACCGCCATTCAAGCGGGCAAAAGCTATTGAGATACAATAAAATTAGCTTTAAATGAAATATTAATACAATTTAAGTAAGCTGCAAATGTAGAACTTTAAAGATTCCGTACAGAGGTTACTACTAAAATATTTGTGGGTATTCTTAAAATATGCTGCACAGCGTCGCCGTAATAATAGATTCACTCCGTTCCTGCCCGTGACTGCTGTTGAAACCGGCACTGATGCACTGTAATAACGGGCAACAGTGTTATCATGTTATACTAGGTTTCGCACTCGGCTCTGACTGCGTGAATGTAAATAAAAAATAAATAAATGTGAAAGCAAGATAAATGCTGTTGGGGTGATAAGTTTGAGAGCTGGAGTGAATCTGATGGAAAAAATAGAAATAGTGAGATAAGGGAAATCTGCGGTATGGAAGTAGTGACAAAGATAGAGAAAGGAATGCTTAGACTGTTCAGACATATAGAGATGATGGATGAAAGAAGATCGACGAAGCAGATTTATAAGACGAGTCTGGAATGGGCAAATCGGTAGGGGTCAACCCAGGCGAACGTATCTCGACCAAATCGAAGTCGTGTTGAAGAAACGTCAGGTTAGGAGGACCCGCAACCGACGAGCATGTTGATGAAGCGTTGATGAATGTAGAAGAAGCGAAAGACGCATGTCAAGCTCGTAGCAAGTGGAAAGAAATGGTCTCTGCCTATCTCATCGGGAAAAAACGTAACCGTGTATGTATGTTAATTTTGTGTGATCAGTACGAATGTTCGTATCCGAATCATCGACGTATATATCTATATATTTATAAGTAGTAATTATCTATATAAGTATGTATGTATGTATGTATTGAACGATCGTAGCACGTGGAAAGAAGTGGTCTCTGTCTACCCTTATGAGAAAGAGGCGTGACTGTATGTATGTAGTATATACTATGGTCTCTGCCTACCCTAATGGGATATCGGCGTGATGTATGTAAGTATATCGTTATCTTGTAATCAAGATACGGGGAATACTAGTTTGGGACTACATCAATGTGTGTCCAGAAAATTATTATTAAAAAGAGGCCTATGTCCAGCAGTGGGCTTCCACATGCTGATGATGATGTGGTGATATCGGTGATGGTGATGATGGTATCGCAATAGTTAATATTAGATGGTATTTTCAATAGTCATGCACCATATGCACTTTGCAGATAGCTATATAAAGCACTAGCTTTTACCCGTGACTCCGCTCGCGTGAATGTCGGTTTTCCGCTACATGGGAAATAACGAAACAATCACTAATTTATATAAAAAGCCTCAGTACCACTTTACTTGAGCTCTCGTACCTTAACGGCGGCTACTAAAACAGGGATCAAGCTGTATCTTCAATTTTACTCGACCGATTTTCATGAAACATGCCGCAGTATTTAACTCGGAATAGTACCTTTAAGACTGTAACAGTTTAATCAAAATCCATCCGCTTGTTTTTACGTGAAGCCCGAACAAACAAACAAATATCGTCGGATTTGGTTTCAAAAGCCCTTAATTAGTCGATGTGAGTAGTTTGTTTTTAAATATCTTTGATTTTTAAAAATTTGATATTTAACAATTTTATAATAGTAGATATATATACAGATAGATAGATGTCATTTGTGGGTTGATGATTTAAAGGTACATTAAAAATAACTTTTTATCATGTCAGACGACGAGAAACGACTTATGGGTACGATCTTTAACTGCCGCGAAACCAAAGTGGGGTCAATTTATAAATGGGCAGGCAGCATCCGTCACGGCGACGCGGTCCCGGGCCGCGGACCTTTGATATATTGGCACAGTTTCACCTCCTCGACGATTTTTTCCTTTTTCGAAAACGCCATTCCCAATAATGGATAGTAGTGGATTCAAAGTAATTTGACGGTAGTCTAAGAAGTTCGCCAATGATTGACTTTTAATGGTTTTCAATTTAACTTTTCGGATGGCGTGAAGTTTGATAACTCAATTTTAATTTGATATCGACCAACAGCGATTTGAAGTTAATGTATTAATTAAGAATTGTTTGTTTGAACATGCGCTCCTATATTTGTGATATCAGTTAAATTAGAACAGTTTTGACATAGTAGTTTATAAAAAGGTAGAAGAATAGATTCAGTTTTGGATGTAATCTATCTATCTATGCTGTTATAAAATTGTTAATGGAAAATTTTCAAAAATCAAACATATTTAAAAACAAACTACTCAGATCGACTAATTAAGGGACTCTGAAATCAAATCCGTCGATGTTTGTTTGTTCGAGCTTCACGCAAAAACCAGCAGGTAAATTTTCGTCAAACTATTAGCGTCTTAAAGGTATATTTCAACTTTCGGCATGTTTCATCAAAATCTGTCTAGTAGAATTGAAGATACAGCTTGATCCCTGTTTTAGTAGCCGCCGTTAAGGTACGAGAGGTCAAGTA
>WUAW01009009.1:25216-37553 GCA_017165845.1 Thaumetopoea pityocampa
TTTGTTTGTTCGGGCTTCACTCAAAAACCAGCAGGTAGATTTTGGTTAAACTATTACAGTCTGAAAGGTACTATTCCGACTTAAATACTGCGGCATGTTTCATCAAAATCGGTCCTGTAGTATTGAAGATAGAGCTTGATCTTTGTTTTAGTAGCCGCCGTTAAAGTACGAGAGGTCAAGTATAAGTGGTTCTAAGGATTTTTCTATGATTATGTCGGGATTTTCCATGTAGTGGAAAACCGACAATCATGGGGGCGGGGCTAAGTGCAAAAATTAGTAACACTATAAATGCTAAAAATTGTGAGTGAGCGTATATTATTTTTGTTCCTTATTCCTATTAAGTGAAATTCAAAACAGAAATAACTTATATCCTGGATTAAAATACAGGATTTCTTTCTATTACAACAATAGCTCCCTATGGGATAGTAGTTCAATTTTGATATAATCTAAATTTTTCACGCGGGCAAAGCTACAGTACTAATAAAACGTTTGAACAACTTGCCACCACAAAGAGTGCATCAATTTAAGTATTATTTGTATATTTATTTAGTCCATATGTTGTAACCTGGTTGCAGCCTGTAGTCGGAGGAGGGCAGAACTAGAAGCTTCTGGAAGAATTCAGGTGACGCTACATTGTACTACATCTGGTGATTACGAGCCTCTGCAATGTGACGATGGCATGTGCTGGTGCGCCGAGCCTAGCTCCGGTCAGCCTACTATTTCACCAGTGCCAGAACAAGACATGAAGCTGCTGCCCTGTTGTAAGTTTTTCGACAAATGGATGATTATTTAATCGAATTCTAATTAATTGCTTAATTAATTCTTCTAGGACATCGGATAATTCCTTGGCCACTCACAAGTAATCGTTAATAAGCAAAAAACAATGAGAATGAGATACTTTAGGGCAAACGTCATTAATGTCTCGACCACAAAGACCGTGTTCGATCATGATTATGATTATTTAATTCTGCATGAAAATTTAATAAAATGTATAGAGGTACTGAAATAATAATAGGAAAATATATATAAATATACATAGATATAACATAGATTTCTCTTAAATCAACAGGCTATACAAAGCATGTGATTCAGGGTCGAGAAGATATTGAACGTCCGAAAGTACTCGTAACTGTACATCAAATCAATATGACAAAGAATTGTGCCGCACTTGTGCAAACATGCTATTGATGACACGTGAGATATGTTTGTTTCGTATGCAACCGATGAAAAAGTCATCGCGTTTAAAATATTATTCAAAAGAACACCTCATTAAAAACTTAAACCGGTGGACCGTTACTGTAAGTCAAAGTTAACAAACAATAGAAACGATCAAACTTGGGAACAAAAATAAGGTAATATCAACAAAGTACTAGTTAAATAACGTAGTTACAGTTACACGGTATCATTAATGGCATGCAGGCATATACTCGAACATCGCTGTGTTCAAAAACCTTTCAGTCTTCTTCATGGCTTTATTAATACCGGACTTTATTTTCAAAGACCGCATTCGTAGTTAGTTTGCTTGATTTTTTATAGTAGTACTTACATCGTCTGTCTCTTTGAATACTGTACTTTATAGATTGCGCTTATATGGAGAGCATGCAATTTGTTACGTAATATTTATTTGCATTTATATGCATTATTATAAATAAGTGGCTGACCTAGTTTCCATTGTCCGAACTCCGAATTCCGAACCAATTTCTAGTTACGTATATTGCAACATTAACATATAGGTACGTAAACACAGGTGAGTACAACTAGGACATGTCTAATGTGACACATCTGCTGATGTCATGAAATATAGCGGGCAACTACCCTTAACTGTTCCTAGGATCGATAATATAGATAAATAAAATATTCTGAGTGAATTTTTCAACTAGGCATGAATGGTAAACTCGAATGTATAGAGAATAGCGAAAAGCGCTCGAAGGGGTTTCGAGATACATTCAGATTTGGTCGTCATGCCCAATTGAAAAATTGACCCTGAACATTTCATTTATACATAAGTCCAATTTCCCATAAGAGCACATCGGGGACAAGCCCGGGGCCCCAGCCTGACGGGGCCTCAAATGCTGTCGTCGTTGAACTCATACATAATATTGTTAGTCATGTTACAAGCGGTAGATTTACGTCAACTTATTGTCAAAACAATAATCAATTGCGTTACATTTGAAGCCAACCCATAATACCCGATCAGTTACTATAAAAAAGTACATTCTTATTTCTTTTGCTGGCTAAAAGTTGACCGTTGGCGGCACCACACTATGGGCTTCAAGGGTCATTGCCTACCAGTCTACCTTTGGGTAATGCAAAGATAAAATACTATCCTATGTATTATTGAGAAATTGTTTTATAATCTCCCGCACATTATCCCGAGATGGGTATGCAGAGACACGTAGTAATACTTACAACCAAACTTTATAGAACCACTGCCGACCCAATGTAACAAGAGGAGTCATTATATAAGCTCACAAGCGTCCATTGCTGGAGATAGGCCTTCTTTACTATAAACGGCAGCTATAACCCGCCTTCTTCAACCGATTACCCGCGAACACAATTAAGTCATCGATCCATCTAGTCGCAGATCGACCTACGCTACGCATTCCAGTACGGTGTCGTCACTCCAACACTTTAGGACAACATCCATCGGTTCTACCACTGCCGCTTGCCCTTCCTATTACCACTTCAGATTTACAATGCTTTAAAAAAAAATTTGTTTACTTCATGTGAAATTTTGTTTCTATATGTATCACAATGAATAACTTTTTGATTTCAGATAACGCTCCATCCACCGGAGAGCAATATTTAAGAAGATGCGAAAGTTTAGTTCAAGCAAGCAATATGATACAACAAGAACAGTCCGAACACGGGACAAATTTCTTTGGTAATCCTACTACTTTTTGTGATTATGACGGCAGCTACGGACCTTATCAGATTCTAAATAGCATGTAAGTATTTGACGTAATTACGATGTATACACGTTTAGATCTTCACCCTAAACTGGATGTGGCTCTTAGACAGATTTAGATGATCGACTGTCGTCTAGTCGTCTGATTTCATCTCCATAGCCCCTACGGCGACTAGTATCATTCAAAAATCAGGCGAGATCCTCTGTGTGCCTTCCAAAAAATAGAAAATCAGCTCTAAAGAAAATGTTAGAATGGTAGGGGAATAATAAGCGTCCGTGGTGTACGCTGCTTAACCCAGAGATCTACTCGAATATCGACCACTGATTACGCTACGATCTCCTCAAAGGACATTATTTTATATAATAATGTGTTTTCAATGTTTCACAGAGCCTACTGCACGGGTCGAGACGGACAAATATTGGGCTCATGGCAGGTTGTGTCTAGTGAAATGACTGGAATGACTTGCAGTAAGTTTGTCGTTTTAACACATTTTAATATTCGAAAACAGAAGAGTAGCGGTTTAACAAAACACTATATTTAAATGTAGCATATAGCGCGAGCTATCTTGTATTACTCTTGGCGCTAAAAGCATAACGCAAAATTTTGTGATAAGTGAAAAGCGTATCAGAGCGGGCAGCAACCAGCGGCCAGTATTTCATGATCGTGGTTGCTATCAGACTAGTATCGCACTTACATCGTCGTTAGTCGCCTGTTTATTTTGGAATATATTAAAACATATAAAATAACGCGTTAAAAATATACATTTTATAGTCTATAACACGCTGTTGCCATATACATAGTTAATTTGGACAATACAAATCACCGTTATCACAGCTCATTCGCATTGTAGCGCTTGAACCGGTTGGCGGCCGTGACCCTGTTCCCGAGGCTTCGTACGATTTCACTCATTTACCATACAGCTGGAATGCGGCGTTAATCAATTAATTCATCGAAATGAAATTCCTCTTAGCAAAAAACTCTTAACATTTGTAGCACAACATAAACAGTACTTTTACACGGGTAAAATGATTTCTTTAAACAAGACATATACTCTTGTATGAAAGTATATCGCATTCAGCCAAGAACTGCGCTCTCATATATATCGAAACAAATATTTTCTTGCTGAAAGGAAAAAATATTCTTGAAGTTAAAATCTAAGAACATCATACTCTTTAAATAAATAGATATTACTTAGGTAGAGACATATTTCCTTAAACTTACTATTTAGTAAGTTTATTTCAAGAAAACGTGTTATCTTGGTTTTAGTACTACCTTTTTTCCGTGTATATTGTAGATGTTGTTATAAATAATTTTTATCTATATGTATTGCCTTATAAATAATATATTATTACTATTAAAATAGTAAAATAAGTAAGTGTATGTGTATTATATTTTATTTGGCCTGATATATTTGTACTGTTTTCTTTACGTGTACTATGAACTGGCCGCACTGCTCTGCTGTCGTACAGTTTCTAACCAGTGCAGAGGGTAGTTGTGAAACTATTGTCACGTCTTAAAAAAAGTATCTCAAACAAATTCTACTATCATGTATTAAACAATTTGTGTCCTTGTTATAACTGCACCTGCGTGTTTTGATAGTATTACACAAATTTTATTTTCATTTATTAATTTAGTTACTCGTTACGTTTAATCATCTTGTGTACATTGTTTTTGGGTTGTTGCCTGGACCCTTAATTAGTATATTGTATTCTGTTTTCTTCTTTGATGTAACCTGTATAAGTACTTAATAAAATAAATAACATGTATTAACCTCCTGCGTATAATGTACCTATATGCAGGCGGTTAATACATATTTATAAGATATGGTGCTATACATTTGCAATTTTAAAATGATTTAAGTATTATGATGATTCATATATTACTAAAGATGCGTGGCAATGGGATATATTGTTATTTTTGAGCTTTCAACTTCTAAATGGTTCGTTTGTTTATATATTTGATGCCTAAAGTGGATTGAATGAGTAAAAAACTTCAAATTATTCATCTCTCTCTCTCTCTCTCTCTTTCGACTTAGCAATATCCCGACTTTTGCGTCAGGGTCCGACATTATTGTAAATGCGACTGTAGGGCGGGTTAAGATGACTGATACTCATCTAACGTCATTCCCGTAAGCTCCTGCTAACGATAAGTTTTCTTGAGACATATTTGTTTCACATATCTCCCGAAGCACGAAGAAGCCATGGTAATGTCAGCGTGCCAACCGGGGATCGAACTCGAAACCTTTCGATTCTCGAATTTGGGACGAAGCTTTATCCGCTAATCTATGTTGACTCTCTTCAAAACTATCGACTTATCAATGTGAAATTTATACACGTTGTGCATAAGGACCCTGGAATCAACTATTTTTTCAATCTAAAAAATCTTCTTGACGACTCATGGTACAGTGGCAGTAACCCTGCTTTCTGTACCAATGAGTCCCGGGTTAGAACCTGGTACGATAAACTTGTGTGATGAGCACAATTGTTTGTATGAGAGTCATGAACGTATTTATCTATTTGTGTATTATATTTACCTATATAAGTATGTACATTGTTGTCTAGTACCCAGTGTGTGTCTAGAATATTATTATCTAGAATTTTAAGGCAAAGATAATATTTTAAGACGGATGATGTCGCCGCGACTACTCGTATTGCATAAGGTCATTTATAAAACTCTCAGTAAATATGAAAACAAAGTCAGGTATGAAAAACTAAATAACATTGTACTTTAGCACAACGCCTTAGGCGATATCATAAGTTCGAGACGATTGAACGAATCTTTTTATTGTTGAATGAACCTTGAAACCAAAACCTTGGTCACACCTTGGTGGTATTACCTTACAACATTGCAAAACGTATTATGGATGTAAAATCTCAAATCATTAGAAACGTACTTTTAATACACGGTAACCACACAGTATTTACAGTTCAAGGAGAGATTTCGGCTCCTTATGTGTGTTCTGGCGCTTGTACAATGAATTGTGTTCCGAGGAGTTGTTTGATAATGTCCACAGCAACTTTCTACCATCGCACCACTCGCCATCGGCAGGGAGTTCCTCCTTACACATTGGAACCTCAATAATCGCTTACAGTGCGGTTTCAGAGGAATTTCCTCCCGCGAATGCTCCGATTGAGGAATGAGCTCCCTGCTGAGGTTTTCCCGAAAGATTACAGGGTTCTTCGAGAGGGGAGTGAGTAAATTTTTGATGGTTCGGCAACGCGCGTGCTATATTCCTGATGTTGCAGGGGTCCATAGGCTGCGGTAACCGCTTACCATCAGGCGGGTCGTAAGCTTGTTTGCCACCATCGTGGTATAAAAAAAAATGTATTTATGTAAAATGTTATTCACCTTTTAATTCGTTCACAAGCTACATTTGATATTATGAATGAATTAATTACAATATAAAAGAAGTTCTGGGTCAATTTATTATGCGTGCATGCATTCATTAACTATGTTATATAATTAATTGCGGTTTAAGTCAACAATAATAAATTACAATTAAACAAATTAAAAGTAAACTCGGAAACTACCGTACTGTGTGGCGCCAACATAATAACAGCGTTACTGGTGGTAATTCTGTTGTAACAGAACTTAATTAAATTTAGACTCTCCCTATCTTTTTTTAATGCCAAACACCAAAACGAGATAGCGAACATTATTTAGCTAGTACCAACCTACATTTCTGTCAAATGGTACAAAAAATGTTGTGTTTTTGCGTGTGTTATCGCATCTAAATCTCTTAATTTTGACGTGTCTAAACGAACTGACAGCACCAAAGTTGTAGCCATCTCCTTTTGGCGTTTGACATTAGAAAAAGATAGGGAGAGTCTAACTTTAGTTAAGTTCTGTTACAACAGAATTACCACCACTGTGACTTCCCGCGTGAGTCGCGAGAATCGGAAGCGGATAAGACGTACACCACAACAGTACACGGTGATTAAACGGACATTTCTACATCTGTAAGTGGCATACCAGAGGTAGAGATACAGCAAAACCCCTCCTTTTACGTGGGAGGCCTATGTCCTATACATAAGTGGATATAGGCGTACTAAGTACCACTTTTACCACCAGTACCACTTTTCGCGACCTAAGTAAATAGAATAGAAAATAGAGTACATTTTATTAAACATCAATATAAGTGTACACTGGGCGGTCTTGTCGCAATATGCGATCTCTTCCGGACAATTTTTGTATGGATAGAATCCATAGCTAGATATTGTGGTGCAATTGTACTGTGCATACTTATTTGATGACGACTGAATGGTACTGCAGCGGTGACCATGTTTTCTGTGTGAAGTCCCGGGTTAGAATCCTGGTAGAGGCAAACTTTGCGTGATGAACACAAATGTTTGTATCAGATTATTTTCCGTCCGATCATAGTCGTATTTATGTATTTATACATTGTATTTATCTATATAAGTATGCATATCGTTGTCTAGTACTCAAGATACAGGGAATCCTAGTTTGGGACTAGATCAATGTGTGTGAAAGTATCCAGAATATTAATATCATTATTATTTTATTATATTATAAAATTTTAAAGTATCAATTTTTGTAAATCAAAGATATTTAAAAAGAACTACTCAGATTGACTAATTAAGGGCTTCTGAAACCAAATCTGTCGATGTTTGTTTGTTTGTTCGATCTTCACGCAAAAGTCAGCGGGTAGATTTTGGTCAACTATTACAGTCTTAAAGATACTATTCCGACTTAAATACTACGACATGTTTTATCAAAATCGGTCCAGAAGAATTGAAGTTTCAACTTGATCCCTTCGTCGCCGTTAAGCTGCGAGAGCTCAATAAAAGTGGTTGTGAGGCTTTTTATATAAATCGATGACTGTTTCGGGTTTTTTCATATAGCGGAAAACCAACATTAATGCGGGCGGAGCCGCGGGCAAAAGCTAGTATTGTTATATTATTATTTTTAATGATATATTGTAATAAAGTAAAAACACTATAATGCAGACTGCGCTCGAGACACGACCCTGTACTTCCCTGAACGCGGAATGACGGTGACGGAGACGTGCCTGGCGAACGGCAACTACCAGCCGAACCAGAACGTCGGCGACGTGTACTACTGCGTGGACACGGACGGCTACCCCGCGGAAATTTCGGACGCGTGGCCAGCTGACAGGTGCGCCAGTTACGCGTAGCACTGCCGCTGATGTCAGACGTATGGCGGTCGGTCAGGACAACTTCAATAAATCGCATTTGAACTATTACCAAGTTTGAACAGTTTATTAATTAGACATAGTCCCAAGTAGCCTGTAACTGTAAACATCACCACTTTACCCTATAATCTAAAGCCAAATAGAAGTGTCTCTAGCGCTTCTTCTGTGTTTCGATTAGATGGTAAAGTGGTGGTCCCTTTTTTCGTGTCGAAAATGCTTGAACGCATTCTGCTGTGTTGAGGACATGACACAGCGATCATATGGGGGTTTGCTCCCACTAAAAGCCACACGACATCCGTCTCTAGCATTTGTGCCCGGCCGCGAAGGATGCGCGGGCATGCGACCGCGATGAATGTGGTGATCCCTACAATCTCAAGCACCAACGGCATTACAACCCAGCCTCAGAAGTAGCAACGTATCTACATAACAATCAGAACTGTAGGTATATAAACATGTCTCAACCTTGTAGATTCTGTGGGCAATGATCACTTATCACCAGGGGGCTACATCTATGACAATGAGTCATCGTTCCCAGTCTATATTCGTCCCCAGTAGAGGGGAACGGACTTCCGCTGATCAGGAGGGAGATTAAGCCGTAGTCTACCACGTTGGCCCAGTGCGGATTGGTAGACTTCACACACCCATGCGGGCATGCAAGTTTCATTATGAAGTTGTCCTTCTTCATTGTGTACATTAATACCTACAATGTAGACCGTACATGAATTAGAAATAACTCAGTGGTACGGGACCGGGATCGAACCTATGACCTTTCGATCCTAAGTCGTGTTTATATCTACGATATATTATACAAAAGTATTATCATCTATTCTTCTATACATATATAATTACTTGTCCCGACTGACTGATTCATCAACGTAGAGCCTAAACCGCTGGGACTATAAACTTGATTTTTTGGCAGTTGATGCCTTTTATGTTGTAAACATCCACTAAGAAAGGAGTTTTTGAAATTTCACTAAAAGGGGTCAAATAAGGGATGAACGGTTGTATGGAAGTCTGTCATTTTCAAAGTAAGAAACATGAAATTTCATATACCTACTTCTGGTCAGAAATAAATTTACACGTAAATCGGCGTTTTTTCAAAATTTTACCCCTGAGAGAATGAATTAGGAGTTGTAGGTTTATATGGGAAGTTCGTCACTTTTGAAGAAAGAAGCACAAAATTTCATATATCGGCTTCTGGTTAGAAATAAAAATACACGTACGTCAGCGTTTTTAGAATTTTACTCCTAAGAGGCCCATTGACTTGGTAATTTTAGCGCCAAAAGAAAAAAAACCACAATAAGGTACTACGGTAATTAAAACTAAAGATAAAAAATTAAACACGCGAGCGAAGCTACGGGCAACAACTAGTATATTACAAAAACAATTGTTGAAGTAAAAAAAAACAGAATAATAAGTAAACAATAAAATAGTAATCATTTATTTTTAAATGTTTCTTGTATTCGATATGTTATTATATCATTCGATATGTTATTGCCCTCATATAAAACAATCTGTTGCACGTGTTTTAAATATTTGACTGTTATCAGATTTTTGATGCAAAATTCTGCTCCTAATTTTTACAGTTTTTCAATCTTTACTCAGGAACTCTAAATATTTCCCGAATAAAAAATAGCCTATTATATTCTATGAGAAGTCTTCTATTTGCCATTAAAATTTCCGTCGAAACTGATGCTCACAATGTTTATCTAGTTAATCAGAATGCAATACGATTACGAAGAAATTATGGCGCACGCTCGGGAGGGTTCTCGAGTAGATAGGAAGTGCACGTGAGCGGAGCAGCGGGTAACAGCTAGTTAGTTCTAACATACAAATAACCTACAAAAATATGCAGAGATATGCAAGTCCAAAATTTAAACTGGTGTAAAATGGGCGTTTTGTAGAAGTGAGATTGTTCTGCGACAGTGTCGAAATGTTCAGCAACAGTTTCTTCCAGTATGATACGTACCGCACTACTGAACGCTCGCTGGGGGTCCCGCGCGCCGCGCTGAGCGTGTCACCCGATGCCCGAGTGCCGCCGCCCGTTCTCCGCGGAAGCTCTTCCATCTGAAACACGCGACTTAGGTTACCTATGTAAATTACGTAGTAACTAACTCGAGTACTAGTAATCTTCGTGAACGCAATGGACGGGGCCTTGAGTATACATCCAAACGATCCCCACGTAGAACGGCGACATTTAGTTCTGGGAGCATTGTGCTCAAGTCTGTAAGCTTTTCTGCCATGAGTTCATTCATCAGCAAATCGAAGATACGTGAAGTACTCGCCATTAACATTAATGCCTAGTTCGTTTCAAGCCAGAAGCTTAAAGACATCATCTAGCGCGGCTGTAAATAGTTTAGGAAAGATAACGTCTCCTCGTCTTGCGTCGCGCTGCAATCGGATTCGTTTTGAGCACTGGTCTTTTATACGCACTGACATGGTGTCGTTTTCGTACAAACTTTCAAAATTCGATGTACCGATAATCAATACGGCATCGCTAAAGAGACTGAATCACTGCCCAACTTTCCACCAAATCGAAGGCCTTCTCATAGTCTACAAACGCTAAACATAAGGGCAGATTATACTCTTCTGTATAATGTATATAATAAAAAAATAATATATTGCATTAACTATCGATATCGAAACCGTAGTAATAAATACAATACAATAAATAATGAATCAATAAATAAAAATACTTGACTGACAGAGGGTGATTTAAATATCTTAATAAACATATAAAAAGAAATACAAATATTAGGACAAAGTTAGTCTCGCTTAATAGTCAATATCAGATTGATACTATAAATTCGCCGATGATTAATTTGAAAAATTAAGTTGGTATATCATTTTGTTTTTCGGTTCGTTAAAATATTACTGACCGATATATCGTATCAGTGCCGGTATCGTCACATCCCTGAAAATTTCTTTTCAGTATGTCAATTGATTCGTAACTTGTAAAAAGGTCACGTGAGGTGCGAGAAATCTGATACTTTATGTAACACGAATTAAAGTTCCAATATACTGTGAAATACATATATTCAAATACACTGAAATACATATTCAAATGTACTCGTAAATTGATTAGATATTAGTTACATTCATGTTGGAGAGCAATAATTTCAAACATTATAACAATAATATAATAATAATTAAATCTGGATATGGACAGGGATCAGTTCGCCTGAGCAGCTGGCGTGGACCAAAGCCGAGAGCACTGGAGGCCCTTGTCTGATTTGCTGAACGTATCTAGATACGAGTTCAGGGCGTTTATAATTTTCGTGGAAGTAAATACAAAATTGCGACCGTTAAGATGGTAGGTCTTTAAAGAGACAAGGGCTTGTTGACCGCATCTATGGCTTATATCTTATACTTTCAACCATCTTGGAAGAACATACCCCCATGTATGTTCTTCCAAGATGGTTGAAAGTAAGTTTAGAGTCAAACGCACAAGATAACAGGATACTGTTAGGGGACACCTGCGGCATACAGCGCACCGCACCATTTCTTCTGATGCTGATGCGACCGGTCTGAAACGCAGTCATCAAATCGGATGTCATCCCCTTCATCATCATCCCCAGTCTATATTTGTCCCTATTACACAGGGGCACGGACCTCCCCTTATCAAGGGGAGGTTTAGGCAATAGTCTATCAGGCCTCCCTAATGCGAGTTGGTAGACCTCACACCCATGCAGGCATGCAGATTTCCTCACGAAGATTTCCCTCTTTCCTTCATGTTTACAATGAAGACCGTACATGAATTAGAAATAACTCAGTAGTACGGGACCGGGATCGAACCCACCACCGTTTAGTCGCAAGTCGTATCTGTCACCACCAGACCATCATTGTACTAATTATGTCATCCCCTCAACCCCCAAAATTTCAGCAGCGAATTTCTTTTGAGGAACTCGGAGGCGTGCGATGAAATACATATTAGAACAATATTTTTAGAGTAGAAAAATCTATTGGTGTTTAACCGGATTGTACCCCCAACCTCCGAATGAGAAGGCGACGTAAACAAAAGCCAAATCCACGAGACCATAACTCCTTATCTCTTTATCATAACTCCATCATAACTCTTTATGTGTGTATACCGGTATGCAATAGATTTGTGAAATATGTTTATCTTAGAATCCATGAATATTCTTTCTCGATAGTTGTCATTACATTATGAGTCTACATGCATCGATCGAGGAAGGAATGAGAAGATCCGTAGAAGAACCAAAGTCGCTGACATAGCCCGTAGGATACGCAAGCC
>WUAW01009009.1:37636-48120 GCA_017165845.1 Thaumetopoea pityocampa
CTGGAATTCGATTGGAGAGGCCTATGTTCAGCAGTGGACAGCGACGGGCTAAAATGATGATGATGATGATGCATCGATCCCTTTGAGTACCCTCAAATGTGAGTAGAAATGTCGAAAGAGTGCGCCCAAGGAACACCTACCCCCCACCATATAAAACAATTTATTTCAGTAAGGTCAAGTACGTAGCACCCTTAACCGAGAAAGTTTTATGAAAAGACATGAATGTGTATGTGGCAAAAGAAGTGTATCAGAATCGTAGTACGTGGCAAATTGTAGTGAAGATACTAGGCGTGAGTGTAAGTATATACGGAATGTTTATACCTTTTTCTTTTGGAACGATAATTTTAATGAAATCAAATAAAAATAAATCAAAAAGGATTTATTCGATTATAATTATTACACATCATTTCCCGTGGATGAAATCTCCAATTAGGTGTGTTATACAACTGTGTTAGGAGATCCTGCTAAATGAAAATCTTAATACATTTCCTCTTATTTGCCCATATTATCTTGATTTGTCAGGGTCTGCTGCTGTTGCAAAGGATGTGTTTGGTTAAGACCAACTCTGACGTCATATCCCCGTAGCCGCACAACCCGTGCGACGACTAGCATCCTTTAGACTCCAGTTCGGACCCGCTTTACATGCCTTTCGAAAAACAAAGGAAGCCAACCCTAAGCTTAATGTTAGAAAAGATAGCCTAAAGAACAGCTTGAATACCGACTACGCTACAAGGTCCTTACGAAAGGATTTTGTCGTATTGTTGGAGTATGTGAGACTTTATCTCATTAAAAACAGCCGCAGTGACTTCTCTTGATACCTCACATGGACTCCGAGATCTCTTTCAGAAGATATCCGTGGCTTTCTCCTGTTTTATACATATCTTAAGTTCGTGGGAGACTCGGTCTCATTACTATTTGCTTAGACGTTGTACTTCATAGGATCTCGCACCGGCAGAAAGTCTAACAGAGGAAAGTTTGTATTTGTCTCAAATTAGATCAATCATATGTGGTAATGTTTAAATCCGATGAACAAATCTCCGTGAAAATTTGTCAAGCACTTATTTTACGAATCATCTATAATACAACTGTGATTGTTTTTTAAACTCTATAACTAATATGAGCTACGTTTATATGATCTAGGTCTGCACTTTTCAATTTAGTTGAAAATACCAGTGATTATAAAATAACTGGCACCAACCAAAGGACAGATCATGTCATAGATACACCTACGTAAGTACAAATAACAAGGAATATTAATGCGCACGCTGGTATATCAAGTGCAGTTGGGAATCGAGTCGAGGGTTGTCGATGGAGGGTGGACGGAAGGGTGTCTCGGCGTACCCCCCACTTGGACACGCGACGCTACCCCTCTTGACAGCACGCGAGCAGGGGACGGAACGAAGTATCGGCGCGATAGTCTCCTGAGAGCATTATTATGACCTGCGAAGTCGACTGCATTGAAAACGCTTGTTCAAGTTTCAAACAAATTATTTCAAACTCATATGTAAAGTTGTTATATTACTACGATACCCTAGGCATACAGTGAATCTAGAGTGCAGTATAATAATGGGTACTATTTATTTACCTATGGGTCCACACGCAACTCGTTGGCCGCGCCATAGGTAGTTACGTCAGTGGCGTGATAGGCGAGGAAGTGATCAGCAGCCAGTAATATAATTGAAGGCACAATTTCCACTGTCAATTTCATAAAAATAAGTAGGCACACAAAATGCCTCAAACTATGTACTGTGCAAGCTGAATGACCACTTTATTTAGAGTGGAGTCTTACCTCAAATCAGTTATTTACTTAACTAACTTTTGCCCGCGGCGCCATCCGCGTGATTGTCAGTTTCCGCTACATGAGAAATCCCGAAACAATCATAGATTTATATAAAAAGTCAAAGAACCAGTTTTACTTGATCTCCCGAATCTTATCGGCGGCTACAAAACAGGGATCAAGCTGTATCTTCAATTCTACTGCACCGATTTTGATAAAACATGCTGCAGTATTTAAGTCAGAAGTACCTTTAGTCACAGTTTAACCAAAATATACCCGCTGGTTTTTGCATGAAGACCGAACAAATAAACATCGATAGATTTGGTTTCACAAGCCCTTAATTGGTCAATCTAACTAGTATGTTTTTAAACTTTTAAAATTTGATATTTAAAAATTTTATAATAGTGTAGATTAGAATTAACTTAATCAACATAAATCTCAGGCCAATAGTGACCCGGACTATAATGCATGCACGGAGCCAACACCTAAGCGGCCCTTTTGACAATTTAATATATCCCTCATCCAATAGAACAATGACTTAATTACATTTTTGCAATTTATCAGAAGAAGCAAACTAATATTAATAACAATGTCTTATTGTATGAATTAACACTAACATTTTTTACCCTGATCTATAAAGATTTTTCATTCTATCGCTGGCTAAATCCTTTTTTACACTGCTGACTATTCCTAAGGTTGTACTTTCACAACTGATATTGGCAGAATTATACTTAACTGGTCCAACACCATAAACTAAGGAATGAAAGAAGAAGAATAAATGTAAATTATATGAATTTCCCAATAATAAAATTATAACTTAAAAAATTAAATATTTTTAAAATTTCTTATTTTTTATTTTTATTCATGTTTTTTTAAAAGCATGAAAACATGAATAAAAATTAAAAATAATCTATAAATGAATGAAGTACTTAATTGAATAAAAAAATTTACATAATTTTAAAAAGGAATGAGGTACTTGATATCAGTTGTCTTAAAGGTTTTTTTTTGCTGACTATTCCTAAATGTAATTACATTTCCATAAAGACACCCTTTTTAAAAAAGCATTCCATGTTTTTTAACATTGGCCTGAGAAACAAACTAACAGAAAAGAGCACCTTGCAGTCAAATAATTCAAAAACTGCATAATTTCAAAAACTTGTAAAAAAACCTCATCAACATAAATCCATCATCCCCAGTCCATATTCATCTGCACTACCCCTGTAGTGTGCACAAACCTCCCCTAATTATTATTATTATTATTTGGGGGATTAGGCCATATTCTAGCTCACTAACCTAGTGTGGGTTGGTAGGCATCACACACTCATAGGGGCCGGCAGGTTTCCTCATGAACTTTTCCTTCTATATCAATTACATTGCTGTCTATAATGTTAGTCATACATGAGTTTGAAATAATCTAATGGCACAGAGCCAGGATCAAACCCTTTATTGTATGTTGCATCTAGCACCATGAGATGGCCAATGATATCAAATCCTTTGATTATAGATACAAAGAGGGTAATAGCTAACCTCACCATAGATGTAACTAGTAAATGTGTATGTGTATATTTTAATCCCTCTACTATGAGTTTTCCGGATAATAGAATAACAATAGATTGTTGATGTTCAGACTTCAACTAAAGTTTTACACTGTATGTATACAATTTTAAGACAGATTAGAGATGAATAAATATTAAGATAATCATGCAAATTTCACCTACTTATTCATTGTTATTATAATTATATAACCATATTGTAATTATTGTACCACCTAATTGCCTACTTAATATCTTTGCCTAATCTGGTGACAGTCAGTTTGAATTTGGGCAAGCATCTGGCATTAATAGACTCAATTTTGTCTCAAATAATTACATTAGTCTGGTGTTATGATTAGATATTAAACCAATAAATACATAATTTTAGTAATCAGCCACAGGCCCAGGTTTACATTTTAAACCAATAAATACATAATATTATTAGTTATCCATAGGCCCAGGTTTATATTTTAAACCAATAAATACATCATTTTATTAGATAGCCACAGGCTCAGGTTTACATTTTAAACCAATAAATAAATAGATAATTTTATTAGTTCGCCACAGGCCCAGGTTTACATTTTAAATCAATAAAGAGATAATTTTATTAGTTAGCCACAGGCCCAGGTTTATATTTTAAACCAGAGGTTCCCAGACTTTTTTTTTCATAGACCATTGTCAAAATTTAGCTGATTCCGGTGCACCCCCTGCAGCTACATTTCTACCATATTCCCAAAACTCAACAAAAAATGTGAAGATTAGATCTAACTATGGAAAATTGGGTATGCCAAAGTAAACCCCCATCGAGTCTCCCGCGGACCCCTGGGGGTCCACCTGGACCACTTTGGGAACTAAGGTTTTAAACTAATAAATGCATAATTTTATTAGTAGGCATAGGCCCAGGCATATTTTTAGTGATAATAGTTACAATGTACAAATGTTGTCATAGTTTTTTAATTGACAATTTATCTATACTATTATAAAATCCTTGAATATCAAATTTTGAAAATCAAAGATATTTAAAAAAACTACTGAGATTTACTAATTAAGAGCTTCTGAAATCAAATCCATCAATGTTTTATTGTTTGTTCAAGCTTTATGCAAAAACCAGTAAGTAAATTCTAGTCAAACTGTTATAGTCTTAAAGGTATTCCAATTTAAGCACTACAGAATGTTTCATTAAAATCACTCCAGTATAAATGAAGATACAGCTCAATCCCTGTTTTAGTAGCTGCTCAAGTAAGTGGTTATAAGGCTTTTTATATAAACCTATGATTGTTTCGGGATTTCCCATGCAACAGAAAACTGCATTCATGGAGGTGCAGCTGCAGGCAAAATCTAGTCTTATAATAAATATTTAATCAAATGCACATATATATGCATGCATTGTAAGAAAGACAGAAATTGAGTGAACTTAAGATAGCTAGCTTAGAATAAATAATAAATGAACAGATTGGTTATATTTACAACTATTATTTCAGATAAATTTCTGAATTGAAAATTTAGGTCATGAGATCCAAGATGTTATTTTTGTAATTACTAGGGGGTAAACTAAAATATATATCATCACATGTATGGCAATTTTATATTTATTTCAACTTTTGTCAATCTACCTACAGTGATAGCAGTGTTAGAAAACTAGATATCCAGTATTGGATAGAAATGGTGTGTTAGTACAGTAGGATTAAATTCATATAATGTGACTTAAAATTTATTACCAGATATATTTTTATTACCACATAACTTGCTACATAAGATAAAGTAGATTTTCTATAAGAAAAATAATTCTTATTATTTCACTACAACTTAAATTCCTACTTGATTCACTGGTAATACAGAAATGAATTAATCCAATAAATTATAAATTGAGACTGACCTTAGACCGTCACGTTTTCTCCAATTTGCTGCAATCCGGTTTGCCACATCAATACCAATTTGTAACACATATCAAATACACAATTTCACTTTTCACAGTAACCAATAATTCATTATACTTATAAATCAATTACTATCTAAATCACACGCCCACAAATAGCGTACACAAACAGAATTCAGAAACAAAATTTCTCACTTTTTAACGTCAATACCCCGGGCCAAGCGGCTGTGAAGTACTTTCTCAAGTAAATATACACGAATTAGCGCTGGATTCGATAATTACAGAAAACTGTTGGCTTGGAACTCAATTAAAAAATATATTGTCTTTTTAGTATTGTTGATCATTTCATTCATAAATTAGCACTACTCTACTTATTCCACTTCTTTTTGCTTTTCGTTTCGTTTCGTCCCAAATGTTCTGAAGTCCAAATCGAATGTACTCCAAACAGGGTTACCAGAATAATTTTCTTTTAGTACACTTTGTGCAATCTAAGTTGGCCGGAATTAATTTAGGTGAGTGGATTGCTAAGTCTATTCACATACATTCAATTCTTATTGAGTGTCGCGCGACTGTTCGGAGAAGCTAACTTCATTCCAGTCAACCTTGATTGCTCGTACTATATAATGGTGGTATGCATAATACTGATAAATGTCACGGCTGAAAGCCGAAGTGCGATTATTTATTTATTTCTAGAATGGACAACCTACAGCTACAACGATAAAATAGACTGAGAATATTTAACTGACACCCGATTACAGGTTCCCACGCGGAAGTGTTATTATACCTAGGATTAGTCAATATTAGATGCGGCTGATTGCTGTTTGCTAAACTTATATTCTAATTTAAATTAGCCTAGCCAGCTAAACCTAATTGTATCAGTATCTTCCATGTTTTACCAAACCATACGAGAGACGGTCTGCGACTCTGCGGGTCAATGGACATGCGGGCTCCAGGCTTCTATTGCTGGGAAGTTAGCCAGAAGAAGACTAAAATCAACCGAAAAAAGAAAATAACGGCCAGCCGACCTTATACCATGGTAATTAATACTAGACGCGAATCCCATGGTGGGCCATAAAGGCATTTGGGAAATCACAGAGTGATTTTAATAGATGAGATATATCCCGTTGTATTATCGCCCTCGCGCTCGGTATAATTTGATGCGGTCAGTCCCATTTCCCAGCGAAAAAGATATTACCGTCCTTCATATCATACATAATATACAAAGGTATTTGTGGTGGTATGGTCCAAATCCAAATCATTCAACAATATAATATTATAAATATGAAAGTATATCTACTTAGATATTTGTTTCTCAATCATAATAAAACTACTGGGCCGATTTGGATAAAACTTTTACGATAAGTAGATAACATACATAATTCATGAACATACGCTTCTTTAATCCCATAAAAATAATATTGTTCATATGGGACTAGTTGGATGTTTGTTGCTCTCACAAAAACTGCAAAACTCTCTTATTTTTTTAGATAAGGGCCTGGAATTAAACATAGGCTAATTTTTATATCCAGAAAAAGTACGGTTGTATTGAAAAGAGAGTCGGCATAGCAACTTCAAGTAAATTATGAAATTACTTTTTAATATTAGTCTTTAAGGTACATATTTTAATTATATGAGCCTTTAAATTAAAAGAAAACAATTCTTTACTTATATGTAAGGACTAAAATAAAAACTGTCAGCTAACTAAACATTCATTATTTATACTTAAATTTCTACCACTACCAAATTTTGTAAATCTTATCCTGGCAGATCTTAGCAAGATGTTAGCAAGAGTTAGTCAAGTGTAGTTGGTAGTATATATAACTCTGGTAGTCTCTCCCAGGCTGATCTAGATTCCGCCTAATCTGATTTGATTCTGAGAATCTCATCGAGACCGTCCTAATAGGTACAATATCTATGTGCCTACTATAAATACGAAGTAGCTTTGTAACATTTTGACTTTATAACCAACTATCAGTTAAAAACCCTGACAACCATCTGAAATCCAGTTTCTCATTGAGGCCAATCCAATGAGCCCAAGCTAATACTAAGAATAAAGATGCTATAGTCTTTATTCTTAGGTCTAATATTAGAGATATCCCATGTTTTATTATAACTTTTTAATTTATCTGTGATTATCAATCACACTCCTCATAGAAACTAATCTTACTAGTTCAAATTCGTTAAATAGATAGATGAATTATTCTTTATAGCACGCCAATATAATAAAAGACAATATTAAATAGATCTATGTTAACTAGGGTGCAGATGACCTAAGAACGTTATGGCATATATTACATGTATCACATTTCATTAAATTCGGATGGCAGAATCTATATAGAATATGTTTCTAAATTAAGAACAAATACGATCAGCTGTCTCAGTATACTGACACTGCTTAAAATCTATTATTTTTGACAAAAAATGTCTCAATGGTAGTTAGTCTGAGTAATGAAAGTGTAGACTGGAATTATTTGCAAACTTTTTATATGGCAATACTTAGTGTTCCAACGTTCAGAAATTTTACCTTTATATCAGGGTACTTAGTGGTAAATAAAAACAGGAAAGTTATAATAATGAAAGGCAATTAACTATATACCTAATATAGTTGCCTTTTATATATTACCATTATTTTTTTATCATGTAGGCTTCAACTTCGTTAAGATTGTGATAAGAGAAATAAAATCATTTGTTATATACTACTGAAATAAATTAAATTGTAGACTTTATTATACATAAAATGTTTTGCGGAGATAAACATAATAATATTTAAATTCAGAGAATTTTCCCAAAATAAAAAACGGAGATAATCAAAATCAATCAACTTCATCACTAATATTTAATGTTTACAAGATACTATCAGTATATATAAGTTACTTTATGCAAGATACTATCTTATAATAATGGGGTTACCATACGATATATTTTAAATTTGACACTTTTTTCAGTCTCATTAACCAATTTGTATTTTCAAAAAAGCTCCATCTCAGTCATGGTTCATTCTTACAATGATATGAATAGATTATAATATTTTATTAGATCTATATAGTATAATTTTTCTAACAGTAATTTGGCAGCCGTAGTTTTAAAAACTACAGGTGCCTACTATTGATAACAAATATTAGCATTATCAGAGATATAGACTTTGGTAAACACTTTTTATTATATAAAGTGTTGTGGTGTGAAATTGGTGCGGTAAAATGGGCGACCTGACAGACTTCCAAAAAGGCATGATCGTTGGTGGCCGTCTGGTTGGAGTTTCAGTGGCAACAGTGACGACCATTGTGGGGTATCGAAAGGCACTGTGTCCAATGTCACGAGAGCATACACAATTCGTGGGCAAACGACGTCTGCAAAGCACAACAGTGGTCGAAAGACAATCCTGTCAGATAGGGACCGGAGGGAATTAAAACGGATTGTAGCAGTTAAAAAGAAGACCACTGCAATTAAAATTACATCTGAACTCAATTCCGGCCTACAAAACCCGATTTCATCGAAAACAGTGCGACGGGAACTTCATGAAATGAAAATTCATGGCAGGGCCGCCATCGCCAAACCCCGTCACAGCAGTTGTACAGCGGTCACAGCAGTAAATGCGAAGAGGCGTATCCGTGGATACGCCTCTTAACTAAGGGATGTACCAGGATAGTGGTTAGCAGCATAGCGTTATCCTGTTGTTATTCACTCAAAAACGCCTGCCGAGCATTACAGATCCGTCTTTTTAAGGAAGAGGCCTAAATCTAGCAGTGGCCTTCCAGAGCTCGATGATAGTAATGAAAGTGCAGCACGTTTGTAGATACATAGGTGGTATAGGTGTATAGGTACATAGGTAGAGCACTCAAGTGAATATTTACAAATTACACGCGCACTCTGTCTAAATGGCGCGCATAACCGTGAACTCGTGTGCACGCATTTGTTCAGCAATGGAGTCACGATAGTGCCCATGTTCAAGCACATTTTCTGTAACGAACTTATCTTTATTTGATCCAAGTAATGTTTCGTTTTTGAAATGCACATTGTACATACGCAGTTTTGTGAGCGGACAGTAACAAATACATTTGCAGCCCAGTACACGTAATGTTGGGAGTCAAATGTACATTTAAAGATTTAAAAATCAATATTATGTTAAAATTTATTGTCTTAATGTTTACGGGCTATTTATTTATAAGATCACACAACATCTTCCTCTCTTGCGCCAACGTGATTCCAAAGAGCGCTGTTTGTAAGCTTTTCTTATTCGTTTTCGATGTGTTCTATAAGTACGTTTGTGGCTGATTCTAGAGTCTTTAGATTGGATCCTCGCGCATTCGCAAGGCGATCCCACACGGCTGACCGTCTCCATTGCACTGGGGCACTTGGATTTCTTTTTGATACATTTCTTGTAACACTTGTCTGGTTCTGGGCAAGGCGCCGGCCTCGGCCTGTGCCTGTGCGCGCTGCATGTCGGTGCCGATACACATGGCTTTAAACTCTTCGTCGAGTAAACAGCTGTAACATAATAGTTATAAGCCGACAATATTGTTCTTGGACTCATTTTAAATGAAAAATTGATTATAAGGATCTACATCTACACCTACTATTATAATATTGTGGACACTTTTCACACACACACATATTCTAGCCACAAATAAGTATTGCCGTATATTGGATACTAGACAACGTTATAATTACCTACTTATATAGATAATGCTAACACAGATATATACTCGTAGATAAACATCCATGACTCCAGTACAAATATTCGAGCACATCATACAGTTTGTCCCTACCGAGATTCGAATCCGGGACCAATTGGCACAGAAAGTGAGACCACTGAACCAATGATAACTTTCGGGGTCCGCTATAAAATGATGATCCAAAACCGCGTACCAATGCAATTTTGAATCTACTCTCTTAAGGTGCCGGGTTATCTATCAGCCCGCGGGTGAAGATCACACCAGGAGCCTAAATTTTAATTTAGGCTCCTGCGAAAATGAGAAACTTCACGAACTTTTCCGTGAAGTTTCTCATTTTCGTGCCACTCTGAATATTCTTGTGATATTAAAATGGACTGGGGTGATAAAGAAAACTGAATTGCTGTGATAGCATTACACAAAGTAAATGTGGAGCCAAATATAATTTTCGAAACTCTTCAGCCGCTTAGTATTAGATGAATATTATATACCGGGCTATTGATAGGTACAATGAAACCTCGTCTGTTTGTGACAGAAAAAGAACTGGCCGTCCACGTAGAATTCGTACCAAAAAGGTCGACCAAACAGTGAAGGAATGAATTCAAAGAAATCCTGTTTGAAAGCAAAAG
>WUAW01009011.1:6687-28608 GCA_017165845.1 Thaumetopoea pityocampa
TGATCGGGAAAATGAAATGTAACTCTAACAGAACCACTATTGTCATAGTGGATTTTATTTATTTTAGTTCGATTTTCGAGCGAAATTGAATTCATTGTAACAATTGCCAAAGCATCTACTATGAATACGTCAAAAAACTAAATGTCAAAACTGTCATGTTGTTGGTGTTGCCCCAATTGAAAAACCCTTTACATGTCGAGGGGGCGGCAGCAGTCACCATCAGGCGAGACGTTAGAAAGATGTTGTATGAGAAACTACCATTAATAAAGAAAACATCATATTTTTAAACTTGCTATAACGACACTTTGTCAATTGCGCCTTTATCACCCATCAACTGTACCAGGGCACAAGTTTCTTCTCAGAATGAGCGGCGGTCACCTACGCGGGTTGGCAGAGTTCACACGCTGTTGAGAATATAACTCTGGCATTTAAATTTCCTCACGATGTTTTCCTTCACCGTTTGAAACGAGTGACAGATAATTGAGGACCTTGCAGCAAAAGGATGGCAGATCCAAATTTAAGCCGTTACTCTTTTTAACTTTAAAAAATAGTAGTTATTCTAAAACTTATTTATTTACCTTAAAATCTAGCAAAATATGCATATATTATAACATGTAACTGTAAGACATAAGGGTAACAATTAATTTTTACACACGTTTTATTTGAATACCCGAAAGTTTTGAAATTTGGTCTTGCCTCCTTTTTGCTGCGACGTCCTCAATTATTAAATTAATATGATTCATTCACCTAAATAAATGGGGAATTTAGGAAAAATCGCCCAATTTAGGATTCGAACTAGGCGAAGCTGTCTACCTGATTACCACCTATATAGATAATAGAGTAAAATATTAAACAACTCCACACCTGCAAACTCTCTAGATAAACACGCTTGTCGTCCTGCTGTTGTATGTAGCGCAGCAGACGCGAATGCATCGCCGTTATGTTCATGAACAGCGTCTGGACCGCGGTGTCGTTGGCAATGGATCGGCCTCTGTACACAACACAGGCACATTCTATCACGCCTTTTTATCTGGCTCACCGGCGGGGAATCGAACCCCGGTCTCCCAGGTCACAAGCTAGAATACTGACTATACTATACTATCGAAGAATTGGGTTAGGCAGAGACCACTACTTTCGACTTACTACGAGCAAAGTGGCTATCCGTTGCCCTATATTTACACAAAGTATTTTTTATACTCTGGTAAGGATCGCCATTTGCACTAAGATCATTCAATTATCATCATGTCAGCCCACAGACGTCCATTGTTGGACATAGGCCTCCTCTAATTATCGCCGCACCGAATGGCTATATTACCCAATATACACATTAGTATATTATCTAAGTTTTCCCTACAAATACTTGATATCTATACTATTATGAAGTTGTTAAATGTCAAATTTTTCAAAAATCACTAATATTTAAAAACAAACAACTCAAATCAATTAATTAAGAGCTTCTGAAACCAAATCCGTCGATATTTCTTTGTTTGTTCGAGCTTCACGTAAAAACTAATAAGTAGATTTTAATCAAACTATTACAGTCTTAAAGGTACTATTCCGACTTAAATACTGCGGGATGTTTCATCAAAATCGGTCCCGTAGGATTGAAGATACAGCTTGATCCCTGTTTTAGTAGCCGCCGTTAATGTATGAGAGCGTGGTTCTAAGGCTTTTATATAAATCTATGATTATTTCGGGATTTATCATGTAATGGAAAAGCGATATTCTGCGGGCGGAGCGGCGGCCAAATAAAGTTTAATTATTTAAAAATTTAATAGTTTTAAAGAAAGTATTCTATTCAATTTCGGTAGCCTACTTCTCATTTTATTGTGGTACAAAAAATTTATATGCGTAACTNGGTATGAGAGCGTGGTTCTAAGGCTTTTATATAAATCTATGATTATTTCGGGATTTATCATGTAATGGAAAAGCGATATTCTGCGGGCGGAGCGGCGGCCAAATAAAGTTTAATTATTTAAAAATTTAATAGTTTTAAATAAAGTATTCTATTCAATTTCGGTAGCCTACTTCTCATTTTATTGTGGTACAAAAAATTTATATGCGTAACTAGACCAAGCTAAGGCAGTCAACAAACCTCGAAGAGTTACTCTTCATTCTGTTAACAAATATTTCGACTTGAGATTTTAGCCCCTTCACAAATTCATCAATTTCTTCATCCTCGGCATCATCGTCTTGTACTTTATTCGTGGACGACTTGGGGAATTCCTACAAAAGAATAAAACTTTATTTGAATAGATGCTAATGGTCTTTTAATTAAAATAAATAAAGAAATCATTTGGTCATATTTCCTTTTAAAAAAAGTACAATAAATACTGTGTGGCGCCGGCATGATAGCATCGCCACTATGACCCTTCTCGTGGGTGCTGTAAGAGCCAAATTAGAGATGCACTAAGATAACGGGGAGCAGTGTTATTCTGCGATTCAATCAACAACTACTGAAATATCAAAGATGCCTGCCAAGCCTGAAGATTACTGCAAATCCTTCTCTTTTATGGAGGAAGGTAATGTCCAGCTGTGGCTTTCATAGGCTCATAATGAAAACACAATGATAGCAGAAAATTACCTCAGTTTNGCTGTGTGGCGCCGGCATGATAGCATCGCCACTATGACCCTTCTCGTGGGTGCTGTAAGAGCCAAATTAGAGATGCACTAAGATAACGGGGAGCAGTGTTATTCTGCGATTCAATCAACAACTACTGAAATATCAAAGATGCCTGCCAAGCCTGAAGATTACTGCAAATCCTTCTCTTTTATGGAGGAGGGTAATGTCCAGCTGTGGCTTTCATAGGCTCATAATGAAAACACAATGATAGCAGAAAATTACCTCAGTTTACCAGCAACAACTAACTACAGCGCAAATGAACGATACGATATTGGATGAAAGCGTCAAATTATGCATGCCTCTTTTGCACCCAGTTCATGAACTCGGCAGCTCTAGCATGAGCTACGTCTACGGACAGGATGCCTTTACATGTACGACTGAAGTAGATAATTTCAAACTTTTACATTTCTGGAGTTTTGTGGGTGTGATAATATTGTCATTCCATCCCATCCCGTGGATGACCCGTCAACCTTCTGGGGGATACACCAGGGTAATTGATTAGACATGATGGCGTGATTTGAGATTGAACATGAGATCAACAGAAGGTTCAATGATTTTATTGCGTGCAAGACCTACATATCCGAGCCCTCGATGCAGCAGGCATTACTATCCATTAAAAAGTCATTTTCAATTGTAGAAAAAAGACTGAGAATTGGACAGCAACATTATTCAAAGATTAAACGAATATCTACAGCGATCTGGAAAAGACGTCCACCGATTGTGGAAATTCCTAATTTTGGAGGCGCCTCATCTCTAGCAGTGGACTTTAACAAACTGATTAATAATTTACATCGCGATAACGCTATTGCTCCCAATCAAGAGATCGCGGTTTCAAACCCTGGTCCTGTACCACTGGGGTTTTCAAACTCACACGCGGTCTATATTGTAAACACTATGTCCTAAATGTAGAAGGAAAGGTTCACAAGGAAACCGGCATGCCCATATGGGTGTGTGTAAAGTCTACCAACCCGCTCTAGGCCAGCGTATTAGACTACGATCTCATCCACCTCCCGATAAGACGAAGTCTGTGCCTCTGTAGTGAGAATGAATACAGACTAAGGGTAAGGACAAGGAATGCTATTATTATCAGGAGGAAAACTGTCTCAGTATGAGCTTTGAGTTCCAGAATATTCGGAAATATTTTATGTATCAATTAATACAAAAACTGTTGAACAGCGCTGCTCATGGTATTTATTCTTCTGCACTCCTATCACCTTTATGTTGGGAAAGTTTAATATGTGAGTAGGCCAATTAATCTTCCAATTAGACTACGGTTCCAAGCGAAGACAGTTGGAGAATTTCCAGCGCTACTGATGGGGTTTATTTTTCCGGGTTCCTATCACCTTTATGTTGGAAAATATCGGTGAGTAGGCACAAGTCAAACCTCCGTGGTGTCGGAGGCCTGCGAGCCAGGTGCTGGCGCGGTGGGTGCCGCGGCCGGGTCTCGCGCGAGCCTCTGCTCCCAATAGTTGCGGTCCAGGTACCGGGACAGCTCCGACGTGGCCTGCGTGGTGTGTTCCGGGGACGCGCTCACTGACGACGGCGTCGGGGACACTGCAAAACACATTTAAACAATATTTAACCGTTTCATTAATAATTAAACAATATTAAACTGTTTTTATTGATAATTAAACAATATTAAACTATATATGTATTAGCATTTATCTATATAAGTTTATCGTAGTCATATACATATGTATGAACGTTTATCTATAAGTGTATATCGTAGTCCAATACCCAAGACACCGGGAATCCTAATTTGGGGCTAGATCAATGTGTGTTAAAAAAATGTGTCCTCAATATTATGTTATTTATACATGGTAAATATGTAGCTGGCTGCGGTTCATAAAGCTTACGTTTCTTACTTCTTTAAAATATTAATAGTCGCTATTAAAAGATGTATTAAACTATAAAATACAGTTCATAATTTTTACTAGCTTTTGCCCGTGGCTCCGCCCGCATGTCGGTTTTCTGCTACACGGGAATCCCCGAAATAATCAGATTTTATTATTTAAATAAAAAGCCTTAAAACATTTTTTAGTTGTGCTCTCGTACATTAGCGGCGACTACTAAAACAGGGGTCGAGTTGTATCTTCAATTCTACTGGGCCGATTTTGATGAAACATACCGTAGTATTTAAGTCTGAATCGTACTTTAAGACTAACAGTTGGATCAGAATCTACCAGCTGGATTTTATTTTACGTGAAGATAATGATTAGTGATGATGATTAGTAAGAATAGTATATTTTTGGTCATATTCTGGGCATTTCACACACATTGATCTGGTCCCAAACTTTTGGATTCCCAAAGGATTGCCTGTATGTTGCGTACTAGATAACCATATACATACTTATATAGACAAATACAATAAATAAATACGTCCATGACTCGGATAAAAACATTTGTGCTCATCACACAAGGTTTGTCCCCCACCAGGATTCGAATACGGAACTCATTAGGGCATAAAGCAGAGTCACTGTCAAGGTACAAATAAATCGTCTACATTATTATGCTATGATACAGAGGTTATTACGTTACCTAACTATAATTTAACATGTTAACAAAACTACCCACAATTTAACATGTGACCAAAATTGCATTTATTGAAAAAAAAACTGTCTATGTTCAGTAAGAAAAGTATAATATTGCAGTAGTTGCCCCAAAATATACCTGTAGGTACATGCAGTGTAGAATCGGGTGCGATATGTGAACGTGACTTGCGTTCTTTCTCCTTGTGTTCTGCTTCTGATTGGCTGAGCGCGAGAGCTAACTGCAGTTCCTCTTCTTCTTGAAGCTCTTCAGCAGTCTTCCCCCCTGCTGGACGTTTCTATTGGAAAGGAAATAATTTAAAATCAGAATGGGTATAACGTGTGGCGATCTACTTCACTACACACCACACATCCTCAACAGATGGCGCGGTTCTAAAAGTGACGATATAATATGGAAGTCTGAATCACGCGCATAGAGTTTAATATTATATTGATTATATTCCATATTATATCGTCACTTTTAGAACCGCGCCATCTGTTGAGGATGTGTGGTGTGTAGTGAAGTAGATCGCCACATCCGTATACCTAAGGTATTATGTGGCATTTTACTTTGAATGATACGAAGAAGGGAGGTGTAATTATTAGCTTTTTAATTTTTTTTTTCATATTCATATCTCCACATGTGTTCCTATTCATACCCTGAATTGACACTACTTTTGAACCAAACCCCAAAAATAAGTTGGTAATGACCCTGCTTTGCGGGCTAATGGGTCCCTGATTAGAGTCACCGTAAACGATTTTTTTTAAGTTTGTACCCCAATCATGAATCATGTATGTTTGTCTGTAATTACATATTAGTATTCGGTTCTTAGATATGCGATTGCTAATTCTAAATACTGGAAACTTTAAAACTCAAATGTCACTTGTCTTACGGTTCTATACTCAAATTTTGTATCAAAGCTAATAAAGTGCAATTCGAAATTAGTTATTCATTTGTTTTCGGGTGATCATTGAATTTGAACTGAGCTCGTTCCGTTCAAGACTAACTCATTTCTACATTTATTTACGTTTTATGCGTGAAGAGCAATATTGGATTTACTAATCATGAAGTCATAGCGTAGTTAGGGGTCGGTATTCGAGCCGATTTGTCTTAAGCGGTGCATTCTAACTTCTAGTTTAGACCGGTAGACACGTATAACATTGAGTGTGGACTGGTGTCTGGATGTAACACTAGTCGCAGGCATTGTGATGACTACGTGCATATCGTCGCAATTGGTTACATAAAGTCGTCCCACAGCCACACGTTAAAGGATTATAAAAAGATTTATCTATACATATAATAAAAAATCGTAAACGAGCCGTGTCTACAATGAATATTTTTTCAAAAAACCATCCATACGGGTTGTAGTTATGTTACCGGAGCCAAAAATATTATTTTTAGAAATTTGTTGGTTTGTCTTTGCGTTTGTGCACGCTAATCTCAGAAACGGCTGAACCGATTTTAATACGGTTTTCATTGTTGCAAGCTTCCTGTATCATTTAGTGTTTGTTTCATTCCAATCGATCCACAAACAATAAAATTAATTGAAATAATACGCGATATTCTAGAAACGCGCTTCGGTCGATTTAGCTAAAACTTTTGCAGACTGTTTTTTTTTTAAACGATGACCGCAAGTTTATATGAACACAAGGAATGTACAATGAATATTTTTTCAAAAAAAAAACCATCCATACAGATTATACCTATATTATCAGAGCCAAAAATATAGTTTTTAGAAATTTTGTCTCTGTTTTTCTGTTCGTTTGTGCAGGCTAATCTCAGAAACGTCTAAACCGATTTGAATGCTGTTTTTACTGTTGCATTGTGGAAAGCTTCGTCTAAGGTTTGGTATTTGTTTCATCTATCATTTATCATTCATTCTTATTAAGATCGGAGAAAATAATTTATAATTTCGCTCTTACCGAATGCTCACGCGGACGGAGTCGCGGGCACAGCTAGTTGATAATAAAATCAAACCCAAGTTTCCATAAAATGATAATACAACAGAAATGATAATGAATTATTTCTAATCCTCCCACTGATGAGGGGAGCTCCGCGCTCCTGGCCCCCTAGCCATGTTGATATTCGACAATCGTTATCGCTAATAGAAACGAAAAGAATTTATTGGAATGACACTTCTAATCGCCAAGTCACACGCACGTCGTTTCCATTAGCGATAACGAATGTCAACTTGGCTAGAAGGGCTGTAGCGGAGACGAATATAGACTAGGGATGGTGATAATAATACAGCAGTAATAATGATAAGCTTTTATGTGATAGCAACGAACTAAAACTAATGTATGATCTCAATATTTTCTTCTGCGTGACGTAAATTACTTTTACAATTTAAAATGATGTAGTTTGATGCAATTTTCTATTATTTGAAAAAAGAAAAACAATTTTTTTTAAACTATATACTTTATTTATTGTAGACTATAAATATTTACTTAGAAGTTACAATTGTTATTTGACCAAATCCATTATATTGTCTGTCCTTGTAGGCGCATCTACAGGTGCTACTAGGTATACCTACTATTATCAAATATCTATATAGGATCAATATGTTCACGGCTGTCAATACATTGAAACTGAAGTAGAAACTATGGATCTTCTACGATTGACGTATCCCAAACCAGGGTCTATCGGCTCTTCACCGTTAATATCTAGATCATTGATACCTAAAGTGGTCTATATCGACCCCCAGGGATCGACGATCACATGCAAGGGGTCCACGCCCACTATCAAAAACAAATTTGAAGTTAATAGATTTACAAAAATTTATTTGTCTACCCAATAGTGAAAAACATTACAAGTTGTATTTAAGACAAAAAAGTTTGAGATCCTTTGATCTAGATTAACATTATCTGTATTTAAAATAACCTGTGTAAACAAGACTAAGCCCAAGTATAACTGGGGCTGTACAAAATATCACAATCTTATACCTTGTCCTGTTGGGGGCGTTAAATCTATCCAATGTAATACTTTATATATTTTAGCCCATTAAACAAAATAACTGGCTCAGCAGTTGATGTATGAAGAGGTTAAAGGACATGTATCACACTTCCACTTTTATTATATCAGTGTGAAGCGTGCATATTACCTGGCAATAATAAAGTCTCATAGTAGTTGGTTGGTCGTTTAAAAATGAGAGGATGAGTGAGATTCGATCGATGAAATGAATTTACCCATCAAAATAGCCAATATTGTAGCACCCGTAATTGATGAAAATTATGAAAAGTTGTATGAATAATATGATAAATGTGGATAAGTGTAGAGAGGTATGTCAGGATCGTAGTATGTTGCCTCAGCCTACCCTTACGGGATACCGGCATGAGTGTATGTGCTCATAGTGGATTTCTCGGAAGCCAAAGGCTATATCAATAACTTAATATTATTACATTTTGTCTTCTTTAAAATAAAACCTTGGCAACCAGGGCAAGACACTCTAAATATGCCCGACAGTCAATGAGCTCTAAATACAGCACTATTGATGTAAATGAACAATAATGAAACAACTGTAGTTATACATCAGAATATTTCCAAAACATAATAATCTATTTGCCTGATAAATTTTCAACATTTTATATAAATATAAATTTTAGTGCTGCCTAGACCTCCTCACAAACTTGGGTGTTTTGGGGCATGTTAAAGGCAGATTTGATTTTTCAGGAATAAATGGGACAACATCCGGTGCTGGTTTAGCATGATGTATCATTTTGGCCCTCAGTTTAGTCTTTTCTCTCTCTTCAATCATTTGCTGTTCTTTTTGTTGCTGTAGTCTCAATTTCTCTTGCTCAGCTTCCCTTTCCTTCTGCTTTTGCTCGAATTTTTCCCTTTCAATAGCACGTTTTTCAGTTGAGAGCTCAAATGGCATAGGTTTTAATATTTGTCCTGTTTGTAAAACAGGTTTAAACGGCTCTTTAAAAAGAACTAGTGGTGGTTTGGCTTCAAACTTAAAATGGTTCTCTTTATTCTCAGAAGATGTAGATGAACTGGATTGGATAGAATAATTTTGCATTCGCTTTTTCACCACACCAGGAATAGGCTGAGCTTTGAATTGTGATGCTTGTTTACGTTCTTCTTCAATAGCTTGCTTTATCTTTTCCTCTTTGCGTTTCTTCAATTCCTCATCACGTTTCTCAAAAGAGAATGGCTCAGGCTTGACAGGACCAAGACGATGTGATTTCTCTTCTTGCTTTTTCTTTGCTTCGACTTTAATGTCAGGCTGAAGTTGTTCTGAAGACTTAGTTCTATTGTACTTAGAAAGAACATCTTTAGTAGGATGTGTAATATCACGAACAGGAATGTCAGCTTTCTCAAATATGTGTTTAGGCACAGGTTTTGCTTTAAACTTATGCATTTCAATGGACTGTAATGGCTTCTTTTGGATTTCTGTGAGCTTGAACGGTTCAGGAACAGTAGGAAGTTTTTTTGGGACCTCCGGAAGGTGAAAAGGTCCAACAATAACTGATTTAGGTATAGGATTAGCTTTGATTTTATACTTTTTCATTTCTTCAATTTCCATTTCTTCTTTTTGTTTTTGAGATAACACATGAGTGGGCCGAAATCGCGCTTTACATCGGAGCATAGGAGATTGAGGCACTGTGAGTCCTGACCTTCCGTAAGTTACTTGCGAATGGAATGTCTGTGGTCGCCTTGAGTGGAAACGTCCAGGAGTATCCTTCTGATAATGATAGATAGCTTCAGCCATAGACACAAATCTAGTTTTAGATAATTCAGTTGGGGCTTCGTACGGTCTTCGCTGTTTATAAGAACACCCACTGTCGTCGAATTCAACCTTCGCTATTGGTTCACGAAGCCCAGTTATATCGTTCATGGATAATGATCTTCTCATCGGTGTTAAGTCATTATCATGTGAAGTATCCAATTGGTTATGATCACCAAAATCCTCTTCCAAAGGCAACACAGGTTCACCATTGATGTAAAGTCTACCGTTTGGTGTAAAATACATATTACCCCTAAATTGATTTATATTAGCCATGTTTTCGAAAAAAGATATCACTGCAAAGTCAAAATAAATGTCCGTTTTCAATTTGTTCGTTAAATTTCAAACGTCTAAATATAAGTTGACTGTACTGTTCTTTTTTTAAATTTGTTATGGCTTGGAAACCTGTAATGTCATTATATGAGCCATATAAAATGTTGCCATAAACAAAATCATAAAACTGTGGACGAATGGCTATCGTATAAAATACATTTTGAAATTAAATGTCAAATTTTGGGTAAATATAGAAAAGCCCTTAAAAACTATTGAATTTCGGCCATACAAAGGTTTTTTTTGCCCCCCTATCAGCTCCTGACGGATATACGTAGAATTACCATTAAACCTATATATGTTTATTATTTTACGCGTACACTCATTGATGGATTTGGATAAAACTTAGCACACAGACCATGTTCTAAACTAACGCATAATGCGGTCTTGTAGGGTAACAATTCAACTTCAATGTTATTTTAACTTTTTACGCAGGCAAATTCGATGGATAATTTCGTATTAAATAAAATTCGTTGTAACGTAATTCCAAAAAAAATTCACATTTATTAGAGATATGTAGATCTAGGTTATTTCGAGAAATTTATAGCGAATTAAATAAAAGTTCAAAAAATAATTATAAATATTGAATAACGATGGATTTGAAAGGTAAAATGCCGTACATTTTTTAAATTATTTATTCCTGCGTCGTCGTTCTGCAATATCTGGAGCTTCGGCGACAACTCAAGTGAAGCATAACTTGAAGATCTATTTAAACGTTTTATATTAGTTCATTACGATGTGTATAAGTTTGGTGCTAATCGTGAACAATATTGAAAAATTGGAATAAATGAATCGATTCACACAAGATATATAAGAAATCATACTGATATCTAAATCAAAGAATTTAACGAAGCATCATATCGTGCCATAAAACTGCTAATTAGCAGGGAATTCTGCAAATGGTGAAGTAAAAATTTGCAATCATTTCATTATTAAGGTGTGGGGGAAATGGCGGGGTTTGACTTAAAATACGGAATTGCGAAAAATGATAAATCAAATTATTATCATGTTTCTAAAGTTTTTGTTTCTAAAAGAATTAATTGAAGTTTCAATGAGTGGAAATGCCTGCCATTTTGCCCTCGATGCGGCGAAATGTAACAAGGAAGAAACCTAAGAAAAATTGTTTGGAATGTATTTGATAATATTAAAACGTAATTTTTTGCTCATTTCGTCGGATTGACATCGAAATTCCCAATAAGTAATAAAATGAGATAAAGTAGCATTTTATTGACTTATGAAAATAATATAACTACGACAGACAAGGCTGTATGGGCTTAGATCCCTTTGCCTTCCCTTTAAAGGGGGAAACTTGAAGTGTTAACCGGTGTTTTGGCGCCAACCCGAGTGAAGCGTCAGTTGAAGTTTTATTTTAAAGTTTTATATTAGTTTATTGTGACGTTTAAAAGTGAAATGAAAAAAAGCAAAGTGACTGTATTTTATCAAGGCATTTTGCGTGATCAAAGTGGAAAGCAATAAAATGTGATACACCGATATTTTATTGTTCACTTGAAATATTATATAACTTATAAAATGTATACACTCGACAGTGGCAGAAATGGCACGAATTAGCAGCCGATTGCCACTATGAAAAAAAAAAGAAGAAGTGTTAACTGTCAAATCCATCCATGTCAAAAGTGACGCGATCATTTATTTATAACGTGTAATCGCGTTTAATTAGTTTCATTGGTGTTTTTTTTATATTGAAAAGTAATTTAATTTAAAAAAAACATTACTATAAACAATGACACAAGCTGCATTACCGAATCCCAACACATTATTACCTCTGGAGTTAGTAGACAAGTGTATAGGTTCTCGTATACACATTATAATGAAAAATGACAAAGAAATGGTTGGAACTCTTCAAGGATTCGATGACTTCGTTAATATGTTGCTAGATGACGTGACCGAATATGAATCAACACCAGAAGGAAGAAAAATTACTAAGTTAGATCAAATTTTATTAAACGGAAATAACATTGCAATGTTAGTGCCTGGTGGCGAAATGCCTGGAGAACATTACGAAGGCCAATAATCAATTAGTTAACTGTAAATAAACTATCTTGTAAGTGAAAAGTTGTTTATTTTGTAAACATAACCTTCACGCTTGCATTATCCCAACTCAACTCAAGGTCAACTATTCAGATCCACTTTTATGCAACTTTTGAAACGGGACAGTTTTGAGCTATATGGTAGATTGGTTAATCTATGTAACAATTGGCACAGGTGAGCACTGCTTAACCTAGAAAATGGCTCATATGTACTTAAGTATAACTAGGTTAATTTAAGTACAAATAGGTTAACTATTCTAGGAAAAATGTGTTTAATGGACAATCAAATTAAGAAAAACCTTATCTATTACTATACAACAGTGCTTGTAAAAACATTTCATAAAATGCTTCTAAAGCTAATTGTATTTGTCATACTAAATTACAAAGTAAAATGCAGTTATGGTTATATAATAAGCGAGATGCCTGTATGGACACTGCTGTAACACAAGTCATAAAACTATCCAGCGTCAGGCAGGAATACATACATACATACACTCACGCCTTTTTCCCTGGCTCTTCGGTGGAGAATCGAACCCCGGTCTCCTGCATAACAGGTGGGTATACCGACCACTATACTACCGAAGAATTGGAGTAGGCAGAAACCACTTCTTTCCACTTGCTATGAGCAAGGTTGCTATCAATAGCCCACTTTCCGCGTCCGCGGAAAACAAGACGTGTCGGGTGGCGAACCATGACGCCGCCATTTTTAAGATCCTAAAACGTAAAAGTTCCTAATTGCGTTCCCACGAAAGGCAGGAATCTGGAACATAATATCTATTTTCATGTTTTTTTGATGTGAAAATTTAATACTATCTTCTGCCTAGGCCTCTCCAGTATGAACCGCATCCATATATACTATCTAATAGAGACTGTACATTTCTTAAGATAATAGATGTCTAGTTACATAGGCCTGTTTATCCTAAGACACATATAGTATGTATATATTATTGAATCTGTGCATAAAACATAAAGAACAAACATAACAATAGGATTAATATATATCTAATACCCTATAACTATACTCCTAGAAAATCAACACATATTGGACACCTTCAGGAAACATACTCCAAATGGTATAATTATTTAAAACCTGTAAGGCCAAGGTATAAAAAAGAGATATTAATGATTTAAAATATTAAATAAAGCAAGTCGATTGATAAAGAAATAAACCATGCCATGAAAAAAATAATTAAATTACTTACTTGTGGTTGTGTTGGCCCATAGTCATTAGAGGTGTCAGCAATCTCCAGTTTAGTATTTGCATTACCCCAATTGACTGCGGGTGGTGGTCGGCTCACTTTATCATAACAAGCATCACAAACACGAACCTGTATGAGAAGAGACACACAAGTAACTTATAAACAATGATACAGATGCTTTAAAAATGTGTTTTCATTAAGATATTTATCTGCTTATTGATTTATCTTTACTTGATTCACTCCATAAAAGTAATTTGAGTATCTGTTCATTGAGCATTGTGACAAAACATCTGATGCTTACTTAACTAATTTTGTTTGCCATATACAAGTTAAAATCATTATTAACCGTTTTAATGACAGGGGTTCTTAAAAATCGCATCAGGATTTATAGGCAATTTTTTAATCGTAACAATATTAGTAACAATATTACATTGTACTTTTTAAATATTGTTAAAAATGAACCTTGAGACTCAACGTGTTAAAGAAAGACAGCTAATTATGCAGGTTGTTTATGGAGCGTGTTGCGAATTGACGATCGTAATCAAAAATAGCGACACGGTGCACCACAGTATGCGAACAGCGCGAAAGCGCTGCGTGCCACTGAAACGGTTAACCTATTAACAAGTGCAGAACATCAAATTTGTCAATTTCAAATGTAGATAGAATTTAACTAGTTGTGGTGAAAATTTAAGACAATTATAATTTGTCTTAAGATACTGCTAAGTTGGATAACACTGGGGAAGTATTCTTAACAGAAGATTGCAATGAAATGAATGAATCTTACTTCAACATTGTATATCTGCTTTTTCACTACTGTGTGAGACTCCGAAGCTGTGGTAACATACTAGCTGTAGTATTACAACTTCTGCCAATAAGGAGAATACAGGATTACAACTCAAAATATAAAACCTAATGCTTCTCTAAAGTCTATATTCGACATGAAATCTGCATGCAGAATATTAACTTTAAAGAAGTCTTGACAGTTCATAGTTATCAAAAAATTGTAACACTGCTGTATTTTATTTTAAAATCTATGATAATAGAAGTTTATACTACGTAGGTATATAGGTGGCTTGATCAGAAAAGTACTGATAGTGACAACGCTGAAAGATTTTCAAGTAAAAGCCAATAAGTGATCCTCAAGGTAATTCTCTGGTGCTGCTTATTTACGAGGGGGTTGCAAAAAGAAATAAGATACACTACTAATTTTTATGACACGACAGTTTATATACCATCATAAAAACTGGCTTACTGATAATTCTGGCTTAATGATAAAAAAATCTTTATGAACCCCAAAGATGCCTTAGCTGCTTTTGAAAAAAGTGAAAGAGGTCCCTAGAGTGGGCTCGCTGCTTCAGTCAATGTTTCCATTACACACGACGGTGCTTAGAAAGGATCGAAAACTACTTCGAAAAGCAATGAAAATATTAACAGGCGCCTACATCATTCCGTTTTCTTCTAAAAACTTTTAGTGTGCACTCCTACATGGGTGGTGGTAATTTTATACTACTAACCAACTTATACACAACAAAAATAAATATTTTCTTGCAGTTTTGCATTGACTTTATAGTTTTTTTGTGTTCAAGTTATATTTTACCACAATGCTTAATGCAAGGATATAGACAACATGATTTTTCATTTAGATAGTTTGCAATCGTGATAATTTATTTATTCTTAACTTACCTCTTTCTCAATACCAAATTTGGGTAAAGTGGATGTCTTAGAGCTACACTGCTGGCAGAACACTTGACCGCAAGCGCGACAGTGGTGCCGTCGTACCATCAGGGAGAAAGCCACCCGACATCTGAGTACATCAAAGCGTTTATAGTGGAGCTATTATGACTACTCATTCATAGATACATAAAATCATGCTAGTTTCCCAAGGGGGTAAGCAAAGACTGCAGCTTGGTACATGCTGACTGGCATGTCTTGCTTCAAATTCATTTTTATTGATTTGTTTATGATATCACTTGCTTACATCAATCTTACATTACATTTATTTAATTAGGGATCATAATTTATATTAATTCCTCATCCCCAGTCCAAATTCGTCCTCACTACAGGGGCACGGACCTCCCCTCATCATGAGGGGGATTAGGCCGTAGTCTACCGAGCCGTACACCTATGCAGGTTTCCTCACGAAGTTTTCCTTCTCCGTTGTGTACATCGGTGTCTACAATGTAGATCAGTGTTTCCCAACCTTTTTTAGGCCATGCCCCACCTTAACATTTCTAAAATTTTTATGCCCCTCATTTTGAAGAATTTGCCTTTTTTGTTAAATTTGTCACCGATATCTAGCATTGCATTTAAATAATCCAAAGCTAAAGGGTTAGTCGTGTCGAGTCCATTTTTAAATTGCCCCCTTAACTATCAAATTGCCCCCCTGTGGGGCGTGGGCCCCACGTTGGGAAACACTGATGTAGACCGTACATGAATTAGAAATAACTCAGTGGTATGGGACCGGGATCGAATCCATGACCTCTTCGATAGCAAATCGTGCCTGGCACCATTAGACCACCGATGCACTTTTGTCATTATTATTAATTTAAAATTGTGTTTGTTACTTTGTCCTTATTTAACAGATTAACGAATCGATAAGGTTATTTTTTCCTTGATGTAAGATTTTGGTGACAGGGACTAGTTTTTCTACTAAAAATATGTACGCATGTTGTTGTGCGAGTCAAAGATGTATACCACGCGAGCGGAACGCCGGGTAAAAATAGTCATTATTTACCTATACAATTGTTAAATGTCAAATTTTTAAAAAGCAAAGATATTTAAAAACAAACTGTTCAGATCGACTAATTAGGGGCTTCTGAAACCGAATCCGTCGATGTTTGTTTGTTTGTTTGTTTGTTCGGGCTTTACCCAAAAACCAGAGGGTAGATTTTGATTAAACTATTATAGTCTTAAAGGTGTTATTCCGATTTAAATACTGCGGCATATTTTATCAAAATAGATCCAGTAGAATTTAAGATACAGCTTGATCCCTGTTTTAGTAGCCCCCGTTACGGAACGAGAGGTCAAGTAAAAGTGGTTCTAATGCTTTTTATATAAATCTATAATTGTGTCGGGATTTCTCATGTAGCAGAAAATCGACATTTAGTCAAAAGCTGGTTATTAATTAAAACTTGTTTTGTTACTTTGTCCTTATTTAACGGATCGACAAAGTTATTTTTTTCTTGATATTAGTGGCATGGAGTACTTTTTCTGCATAAAACATGCACGCATGTTGCTGTGCAAGCTAAATATGTCATTTTTATTAATTCAAAATTACATTTGTTACTTTTCCTCATTTAACAAATTGACGGATCGACTTAATTTTTTTACGTAGATATAAGTAGTGACATGTTCTACTTTTTATGCTAAAATCATGTACGCATGTTATTGTGCGAGTCAAGTATGTATACCACGCGAGCAGACCGGCGGGTAAACCTAGTGATTGTTTTTAATTCGTAATTGTGATTGCCGCTTTGTGCTTATTTCATACATAACTGATCGGCGTGACCTTTTTTGAATAGAAGATATATCTTATTTGAGTGTGACTTACAAGTGAAACAAGTACAGTTCCTGAGGAATACATAAAAGATACCTATTACTAAAAATATACCTACTACCTAGATTGTTCATTATCGTAAAAATATGTAATTTTGAATCACAAGAATATTTTTAGTATTAAACAATAATAATAAATATTTACACGACTAATTTGTCATATATAGTGTATCTGAATCTAATGTAAGAACCTATGTATAACCTATATATTAGCAAATAAAACATTCATTTTTACTATATATTTAGCTAGTGTAACAAATTATGATTATAATAATTGAACTATTTACATACCTGTGGCACACTTCTCCGTCTGCCCATTCAGGTGCAGTATCAGCCGAGAACATAGCGTCAGACTCCTTGAGCGTTGGGAACTTGTATCCTTCTTCAGCCTTCAAAATATTCACAGTATCCTATGCGCAAAACACAACGAGTTACGAGGACAAATTACACATTGAAACACAAGTCGAAAAGCTATACAACTATTATTAATTTCATTACCATTTTCTTGAGCTTCATCAATCTGATCAAGACCCCGAGTAAAAACTGAGCGATACAAAGAGGCGTCGCAAATTCTATCTTTGTTTGTGTACAGTGTTAGTGTGTTTATGAATCATGCCGGTGACAGATAAGGTATGACGTAGTTGGCAGGTAATGAGTACAGATAGTATCTATACCTGTCTGACGTATGTATTATGACAGCTAGGTATCAGACAGGCATAGGTCTACTAAATATCACTCTATTCATTCATTCATTAACATCATTCTTTTTAAAAAGATCTGCCATAATCCCCACGGTTGGCAGGTGTCTTGGAGATCACAACAGATTTGATTGAATGACAGGATAACGCTGCTGTTTATTAACATGGTACGTGCCTTATGGTCCACACAGCACCCACAGGAAGAGATGGAGTGACGCTATTATTATACCGGCGCCACATAACAGAACACACTAAGTAAACAATTTTACTTATAATATTATAAGTTAGCTTTTGCCCGCGGCTCCGCCCGCGTGAATGTCGGTTTTCCGCTACATCAGAAATCCCGACACAATCTTAGATTTATATAAAAATCCATAGAACCACTTTTACTTGATCTCTCGTACCTTAACGACGTTACTAAAACAGGGATCAAGTTGTATCTTAAATTCCACTGGACCGATTTTGATGAAACATGTCCCAGTATTTAAGTTGGAATAGTACTTTTAAGACTGTAGCAGTTTAAACAAAATCTACCCGCTAGTTTTGGCGTGAAGCCCGAACAAACCAACAAACATTGACGGATTTGGTTTCAGAAGTCCTTAATTAGTCAATCTGAGTAGTTTGTTTTTAAATATCTTTGATTTTTAAAGTTTGACATTTAACAATTTTATAATAGTACAGATATACGATAATTGTTCAATTTTAATTTTATTGTAATTTTTCACTTAAAAACCGAAGTAGCGGGCGAAACTAGTTAAAGGTAACTTTACTACCTGGTACCCGTAGGTTTGTCCGCAAATTTCATGATGTTGATGATTCGTTGTGTAGTGCCGGCATTATAATAGCATCACTATGATATCTTTGCGTGGATGCTGTGAGGAACAGCTAAGAGATACATCAAGATAGATAATAGCAAAGGTAATAAATTCTGGTTGAATAACAGGATAACGCTGCTGCCCGTTCTCCTGGCACATCCCTTAGCTGGTTCTCACAGCATCTACGTTGAGAGATGGAGTCACATTACTATTACGCCGGCACCAGACATCCAAATCCGAGGTTAAATAATAAAATTACAGAGAAGATTCGTCTGAGCAAACAATGAAAGGTATAATCAGTATATTGTATAGAGCATTGACATTACGTAGCCGACCAAGTAAACAACACAATTACTTGGATGTACTGCGATCTGACTGATTAGATTTAATTAAATGAACACTTACATACATTTGGGTGTAACACTCGGCCACTATATCGGCAACACTGAAACTTATGACATGATGAACCATTGAAGGATCGATAAATAAACTTATGACATGATGAACCGTTGAAGAATAGATAAATAAACTTAAGACAATGAACTATTGAAGAATCGATAAAGAAACTTATGACATGATGAACCGTTGAAGAATCGATAAGGTTTTTCGATTAAACACAGGTGAAAGCATCAGTAAGTACGATACGATAGCGGACAATAATTAGATTAGGAGTGGTTAAATCAATATGAAAAGATACCGACTGGCGTGTACAACCTTGAGGTAGACGCGAAAAAAAAACACGTTCAGTGAACTTGTGAAACCGTTACCAACCGAATACGAGTGACATTGGAAAATTCAAGCGGATTGGAAACTGTTATTAATGACATCTTAATATATTGTTGTGTGGTGCGCGCGTGATAACAGCGTAACTCCACCTTTTCTTGTGGATGCTTTGAGAATTAGTTAAAGTTTGCGACAGGATAAGGTTTTGCAACAGCATTTTCATACGACTCAACAAACACATTCAACAAAACATAAAATGTTTTAAATACTTGTGATTCCTAAACAAAAATAATGCTGTTTCTCGTTAAGAGTAGGACACGTGAAATATATAAATTAAAATATAGCATACCGTTGAGAAAACAGTAAAAATTTTTTGAACAGCAATCGTTTTGATTTTTATTATATTTACAAAGAAGAATAATATTGTTTTTCGTGGATAATATCGGTTAAGTTAATTTAAGACATTATTTAAATTGAAGCATATATTTAATTAAAATATTCCTATGAATAAAAATATTCTTTACGGAAGACTATTTCCTTCATCTTCGCAATATCTTAGGTATAGGTAAGCATACTGGTTAGTTAATTTAAACATATTTCTTCAAAGTACCTCCTGATCAAGTTCTATCGACATTGTACAAACGTCTATAAACATTAATTAAATTTAAAATAAACTGGCATTGGAAAACTCATTGGTAGTCGATAGAACCATCAGTCTAAAGAGAGAAAGGTTTGAAATCTGATCACCAATGAAAGGAATAGGTAGTGCAATTTAGGCTTAATGATTTTAAGCATTGTAAAGTATGGGTCTCGCTAGATGCTAGGTAGCTATGGACCGGTCGCGCTGGAATTCGATTGGAGAGGCCTATGTTCAGCAGTGAACAGCTATGGGCTTAAATAATGATGATGATGAAAGTATGGATACGCTCCTCGAATTTTGGGATCATTTAATACGTTAATATTTTAATATAATTTCTTCTAATAATTACGGGTTTTCAATAACTCTAATACATTGTGTATATATTTTCCATGGCAAAACACAGTAAAAGACACAAAACCAATTTCATTTTATAAAAAACAGTCAAAGTTATCACGGGGCCCATGTAAAAAAACCTAAAACTGTAGGCTTCGATTTTTTAAATGTGGATATCATTTGGAACCATAGTATTAGTTATTACAGTTTAATAAATGTAAGAGGAGTAAAGTATTTTCTCAAAATAAGTCTCATTTAGTATGTCATTTAATATTACTTCCCAGAATGAATACTCGTACGAGTGTGGATTTCTTTCTTCGAAATCAACAGTTTCGATCCGATCTAAGAAAATAGTTTTTTTTATCCGAGTATAGTTTTAGTTGTTATCGGGATCAGTCACGAGCAGCGAACTCTATAAACCAGAGGTCCTCAAAATTTCTTGTCTTACAAACCACTTGTAACGTTTTTCATTTTTGGGTAGACCCCAAAGCGTAGTTAATATGACATTTTTGTAAATTTATTAACTTCAAATGTATTTTTGTCAGTTGGCGTGGACCTCTTGCACGTCATGGTCGACCCCTGGGGTCGATATAAACCACTTTGGGTATCAACGCTATAAACTATGCATTCAGGAGACTACTGTGAAGTTTTTTCTGTATTCGCTATAATATGATCGCCGACCGATTGGCTTAGTGGTAGTGATCCTGTGTTTTGGGTCAATAGGTCCCAGGTTCACAGGTGCTAATCACATAGAAGGAACTCTGAACAGTCATCTTGGTCGTATATATTATGTGCAGTCTTATTTTCGCAAACAATTTGATAAAGAGTATTTTCTTGTCTTTCGTAACCCAATTTGTACTGTAATATTGATGTCTGTTCCCGCTATTTATTTGATGTTTATTGATGTCAGGGCTGTCAAGCTACGCGATGGCCTCTGACACAGTGTAACGAGTGCAAAACTGCAAGTCTGGTGATAAGTTGCTTCGATGGTTTATTGTTTTCTCTATAAGCTTGGACAAGTCACATACTTAGTACAAGTACTTTGGGTTTTACTGCGCTCGACGCCCAATATCACGTCACTCAAGGCCAACGCAAGTGCGAGACCAATGAAAACTCTCTTTAATTTTGTGCCAAAATGAATTATCACTCTTCTGTTTTTGAGTAAAATGGACAAATATCAAAACCGTAGTTTAGGGGGTCGTCATCAATTCCGGTTTTACCTGCTAAATCCTTTTAATTCTCATCACTTTTTAGTCATTATCATAGGTGGTGAGTCCAGTAGAACCTATATCCTATTTCAATATATGTCGGTTAGTTTACTACGAAAAGTCGATCCGTGAAACTATGAAGTGCTGGATTAGCCATGTACTCGTAGCAGAAGGCAGCTAATACTACGGGCCTCGCGCCTTGAGAGGCCCCGAGCTTGTGCAAAAAAAAAACAAATGAAAAAAGTAAAATACACAAAAAAAAGTAAAGTACACACACCTAGTAGCTGCTCTCAAAGTGAGCACTGCCATACAGTAATTGTATAAGGTATATTATATTAAGGTACATTGGTGGTGTAGGGGTGTTAGACACGGCTTACGATCGAAGGATCGTGGGTTCGATCCGGTCACGTACCACTGAGGTACTATTTGTAATTCATGTACGGTCTACATTGTAGACACCAATGTACTTAACGAAGAAGGAAAACTTCGTGAGG
>WUAW01009015.1:17868-28618 GCA_017165845.1 Thaumetopoea pityocampa
ACGTGGCACTTTGTACTGACACGGTTGTACGTAGGATGAGTACTCTGTGGACAACACACGCGGCCTCCTCCCCGGGTTCGGCTCCTACCTATTGTTTATTTTTCATTGTACAGTCCTTCGGCGGGTATTCAGTCTGCAATCTTGATGCTCGGATTTTTCAAAGTAGTACTCAAATGAATCTGTTTTAATGAGCGATTGCACACGTGTGCGACGGGTGTGCGGTGCCGGCGTAATAACGGCGTCACTCGTTCTGTTCCTGTTCCTCTGGATGCTGGATCCTCTGGATGTTATCTGTTCCTGTGGATGCTGTGGGTACTAGCTAAGGAATGTACCCAGCATAATATGGGCAGCGGCGTCTGATAAAATCCGTTGTGATCTTCAAGGCGCCTGTCAAGTATGGAGATTATGTAAACGTATCCTTTTTAAGGAGCATGCCCTTGACTAGCTGTAGGCTTCGATGGGCTGACAATGTTCATGATGTAGCGACATATATAATAACTAGTTTTTGCGCGCGAATTTGTCATCACACAAAGTTTGTTCCTACCAAGTCCGAACCTGGGACTCGTTGGCACCGAACGCTGGGTCACTGTCACTGTACGAATCAGTCGTCAATATAGTAGCCTCCGACGTCGATGGTGTTGTCTCGCGGCGGCGGCGGTGCGCTGAGCACGGCGGAGCGGTCGGTGAGGGTCGCCGCGCACTCCGTCCGCTCTCTCGGTGTGCGACGCGGCCGCCGGTGACGAGCCGATTATGTAATGTAAACGTTTACGTGTGCGGTACCGAGCGCACGTGGCGCCCCGCCGACAACACACCAGCCTGTGAATTATTTATTTACGACAACATTTTCGCACGCCGGTCGGCGAACTCTCGGGTGATCTTGGAACGCATTTACGACGATTAATATTTGTATGTTTCATATGACATTATTTTATGTTTGCTGGCCAGGTGTGAGTCAGACATATTATATCAGAGCGTAATTGATATCGGTGACTACAATTATTTATTCGCTTAAACTTATTACACAATGTGTAAGGCTGATATAATGCCGGAATTATCTGCCAGTCTACATTTGGGTAGCATGATAAATTATATGTCATAATCGTAACTATATTGCCAGTATAGGAAAAAGTTTTCACAAAATCCTCTTGCTAGCAAAAGTTTAATTCTAAACGTGTTACAAACAAAAATATCACATCTGCTAACGAAACCATATTACGTTACAACTACAAGGGGAGGTCGAAAAGTCTGCGGAATTGAGGAGTTGGGAGACAGGTATGGGCGGAAGACGGAAGACGTGCGGTTTTTAGTGGGTGTACACTCGGCATAACCGCTGCGCCCCGTGCCCTTGGCACAGCGGCGCGCGGGCGGCACTTTCCGCACGGTAACAAAAGGTGTGCACCTGTTTCGTATGGTTACTAATCAAATATTCATTAACGGCGTATATTATTAAGTTTCAACCCTTTAAATTCTTTCATTTACGAGGTATCGTACCACAAATAGTAAATCAGGAAGAAAACTGCAACTGTGGAGGAGGATGCAGTTATTAAGTTCCTTGCCGAGCAGGGGCATACTCCACAAACCATATAACGAATGAGATGGATCTGTTTATGGGATCAATGCCGTGGTAAAACAATGATTTACAAGCAAAATGGATTTTTCGAGTGTAGCAGTGAAAAGATTGAAGACGATGGCCGCCCAGGACGACCCGTTGACTATCATTGAAAATATAAAAAAATGATTATTGAAACATAATATTCTGAACAAGTTACAGTTAATCGAATTATCAGACACAACAGGGGCCACCGCAGGAGTTTTTTTATTGAAATACAGTCCCACAAACCCATTTCTCACCCACACACGACTGGGAATCTTTTTAAGATTTTCCCATGCATCACANTCGAGTGTAGCAGTGAAAAGATTGAAGACGATGGCCGCCCAGGACGACCCGTTGACTATCATTGAAAATATCAAAAAATGATTATTGAAACATAATATTCTGAACAAGTTACAGTTAATCGAATTATCACACACAACAGGGGCCACCGCAGGAGTTTTTTTATTGAAATACAGTCCCACAAACCCATTTCTCACCCACACACGACTGGGAATCTTTTTAAGATTTTCCCATGCATCACAAAAAAAAGGAGTATCAGACAATGATATTGAGACAAAATTTAATACAAGATAGATTCCGAGATGCTCACGCCGCCTCAAAAACAATAAAAATTGAAGCATCAAAGCACCTTTTGGAGCCGTATGGTGAAGAATCAGTTATAGATTCTTCGTGTTTTTGCAGTAAATAGTTTAATTGAGGAAGGAGTTTAACTTGTCGGAAACGCCGGTAAAATCAGGGCTGTGGTGTTTTTGGGAATGTGAAGGAATTTTGTTGACAGTCTACAAAAAAAGGTGTTCAAAATAACTGGAGAACATTACACGATAAAAATGACAAAGCGTTTGTTATTTTTATAAGTCAAACGTATTGTTCATAAGGGTAGTGTTGCAATGGCCTCTCTACACATATTACATTATTTATTTCCAAATTAGAAAAGAAATGTACATGTGTGAGGATCAAAAAATTGAGGAAGATGAAGTTAAAGATGCCATTTTGGTTCATTTCAGTGTAAAGAGTAAAAACAGTCCACATAAAAAGAATATTATAATTGTTTTAGATTTTGAAAGAATTTTATCCAACTTTTAACTTTGTGTAACAAACCCCGACTGTAAGTTACTTGAATAGATAAAATAAAACTCAGATATTCTTTACTATTTACAATATTTCTGACTAATATTATAAGGGGGTAAAGATATTATATTAGCCCGTTTATAATATTAGCAAGAGGTCAAACAAGGAAAATGTTGTAGAATAATTACATATGAATGTAATTACTGAAGTTCATTTATGTATACAATAAAAAAATGTTTTATTTTTTAATATTTTATTTTACGCCTCTGGTTAGGTGTTAATTAGCAAAGCTTCTCAACTTATTTCACCATGTCGCCACACTGTTAAGGACTATAATAGGACCTTGTGGCTTTGGATCTACCCGACTTACCCACATAAATGTGGCGGCACTGACGCGACTATCAACTGGCTTAAATTATTTAAAAAATATTGCATTAAATGTAATTGGTATATATAGCGGATTAAATAGAAAACAGTCAAACCTCACTGGCCCCCTAGCCAAGTTGACATTCGACAATCGTTATCGCTAATAGAAATGAAAAAATGTATTAGAATGACACTTCTAATCGCCAAGTCACACGTGACTTATCGAATAGAAGTGTTATTCCAATACATTTTTTCGTTTCTATTAGCGATAACGATTGTCGAATATCAACTTGGCTAGGGGGGCTGGTTTCTATGAAGATGATATTATCAGAGACTGTGTACGCAAGTTCACCGAAAACTGCTTTTTTAAATTACCAACAATCTAAAAACTTTTTTTAACTTGCGTCAAGAAATACAGATAAAAATGCCTTCTTAAGGTGTTATACGTGCAAACTCAAGTTTACCTTTATTATTAAAAGTTTATTATAATACCCACAGATGGCGTTAGACTTAATATAAAAAACTAATTAGTAATAAAGTGTGTACTTGTTCGTATTCTTCCCGTGACTAAACTAATATAATTAGAAATTAAGCACAAAATTTCAATAGTGTAATGAATATAGCCAACAAATTGAAATATGCGTTATCCACACATGTGTAACCTGACTGATTGACCGATTCATCAATGCAGACTACAAACTTGAAATTTTGGCAGTTAATGCCTTTTATGTTGTAAGTATCCACTAATAAAGGATTTTCGGAAATTTTACCCTTAAAGGGATAAAATAAGGGATGAATGGTTGTATGGAAGTCCGTCATTTTCAAAGTAAGAAGCATGAAATTTCATATACTTGCTTCTGGTTACAAACAAATGTACATGTATATTGGCGTTTTTCAAAATTATATCCCTGAGGGGTGAATTAGGGATTATGGTAAGTTTATATGCGAAGTTTGTCACCTTTGAAGCAAGAAGGACGAAATTTCACATACCTGCTTCTGGTTAGAAATAAATGTACACGTATATCGACGTTTTTTTAAAATTTTACCCCTAAGAGGGTGAGTTAGTTTAGAGTAATTTTAGCCCCAAAAGAAAACGCCACACAGGTACAACCGTAATTAAAACTAAAAATTAAAAAAAATTTAAACAAGCGAGCGAAGCTGCGGGCGACTGCTAGTCTGCGATACGACTGATGGTGCAGGAGCAATACGAGCCAGAGGATCAGTGGGTGTTCAGGTGAGCTCCGACGGCCATCGGCGGTTTATTTATAGCGAACTCGAGTACTCGGCCGAGTGGTTCCCGTGCCACTGACCTAGCCCACTAGATAAACACAATTCTAATTATACACACCTATCTATCGCGAGTGGTCAGCGTACGAACCGCAATGGACGCGGCTGTACGGTGTGACTCATATATTATAATAGTTATAATTATATTTATAATTATAATAATATATTTATAGTTATAATTATAAATAGTTATAATTTGACTAACGTTGTCCGCGTTGATTCCCTTAAATCCATGCCAGAGATCGTTGAAAGGACAATTTTTTTCTATCCCCTCTAGAAGTTTTTTTCCGGGATATGAGGTACTACTATGTCCTAGTTAAGGTCTGAAAGCGTAAAAAACAAACTCACATTCGTATTTATAATATTAGGATTATATGACTAAGTGCGTTTATCTGTCTGTATGTTTGCTATCTCTTCAAGGTTCAACACGTGGACCGCCGATTAGTTTGAAATTTATCGGTTGATATGAACTCAAGGACGGATTTATATATTTATTACAATGAATGATACTGTTTATAATGGATTATAAATAGTATCATTCATTGTAATACATGTAGTTGTAAAATAAATTTAGTTAATTTATAGTATATTATTTTAATAATGTTTCATTCAATATAAACCAATATAACTACCTCACCCTCTTTTCTTTCCTCTCCACTAAGCCCCAGTCGTTACCGCGCCGATGGCTGCATGGCTAGACCAAAGATGATGGCTGGCCTTACCCGGGGCTCTGTTTGGGTAGACCTGTTTTACCCTTGCTTTTCATGGGAACACAATGAGGAACTTAACCTTTTTAAATTTTATAAAACGACGACGACGTGGTTTGCCACCCGATACGTCTCGTGTCCCACGTGGGGCGAAAAGTGGATCGCGGATAGACACTTTGTTGCATTAAACGATCGTAAGCAAGTGGAAAGGAGTGGTCTCTACATACCCCAATTTTTCTGTAGATTATGGTCAGTATCCCCGCCTGTCACGCGGGAGACCGGGGTTTGATTCCCCGCCGGAGAGCCAGCGAAAAAAGGCGTGACTGTATGTATAAATCATAGGTTATATATAATAGATCCTGAATGATCAGTATCATGTTGTTCATACTAGTATACAAAATTCTACCGCTTTGTGAATTCGTCCGTCTTCTTTAACGAAGATAGAAAGGGTTAAAAAAGTGAACAAACGAGAAATTAATATCATAGAAAGAAAATTTCGGACACCGTGGCTACCCTAAAAAGCGCTGACTGGATATTGAATCAAAATATACATGCCGTTGAACTTTTCAGGTTTCTTAAATTGCAAGAAGTTGAGTGCGTTTCAGTTGAAATCAGAAAAGAGAGTTCTAGCAAGGAAGTCAAGATTAATAATGTACGACAGAAGTAGAATAACGGAATTTAGGAAAAAAAAAGAATTTCTTATTGAATTGAGAATTGGTTTATTAAACACGATATTGCTATGTAATACAATAACAGCGACACCCCATCTCTTTTACTGGATACCGTTAGTACCGTTTAAGTGATGTACGAGCGGCGGCGTTATCGTGTTGTTCAGTCGGAATCTACTGCGATATCCAAGACGCCGGCCATGCCTGGAGATTATGGCAAATTCCTTCGTTTTTGCGATGGGGCTTATGTCCAGCTGTGGACTTCCAAGGACTGATGATGATGAAACACTATGTATTTAGTTAAAGTGGCTTATTTTTAATTTTTACCAAAATATAAAAAGCTAATTAACTTCCACATATGTATGTATGAAAAGTTTGGTGTGGTGATAATATGTCGGTATCTTGAAATATATCCTTTAACATTGTTGTCGTTACAAAGTGAGTAGTTGGATGTCTGAGAAGATGAATTTGTGCGTCAGCAAGTCTCGTGACTTGCGATGTAATGTGACGTCACGGGCCCACACAATAGCTTGTTTCTCTCCGGCTCAACGGCGGATTTCATGATCGTCGCCGCCTCGTTCCCATCGCACCTCTCCCATGCACACGTACACACGAAGCGTGCGGGCCGCGGTACGTAGCCGGCGTGCGGTGTTGCTAGCGCAGTCCCCGTAGTTGCCGCGTCGCCGCCAGCCTCCACACAATGTGTAGACGGGAGCTGTGTTGTGTTTATTTGCGTTGGGATGTGGGCCAAGTGCACTCGGTCATTTCAAGTCGATCTCGCTCGTTCGTGCCGCCTCACATCGCCCGTGCAGCGCTATCGATGTTTTCCGATCACTCACTCACACAGACAGACAGCTGATCTTTGGCTTTTGAACGTGACGCATCAAGATCGTTTCCCCAAATTAAAACGGTTTGATTAGATTGGGTAATTTAATATTTCTTTGACTTGTTCAATATCCAACATTCGGGTTGGTTTTCCCATTCAGTATTGTGATTATATGAGATATTCATTTTTAAAGCCGCGTGGGTACGCAATGAGAAACTTAATCACCTTTGAACTTCATAAAATGGCGGCGTCGTGGTTCGCCACCCGACACGTCTCGTTGCACACGGGGGCGAACTGTGGGCTGCGGATATCCACTTTGCTACATTAAACGATCGTATCAGGTGGAAAGAAGTGGTCTCTGCTTACCCCAATGGGAAAGAGGCGTGTGACTCTATGTATGTAGTATATACTATAGTCTCAGCCTACCATTATGGGCTTGAGTGTATGTATGTATTCATTTTTAATTATTTTATTTCACTAAGTAACTTCCAACTATGACACTGCATGCGAGTAATTTATCGTAAGTGCTTATACGCATGACATTACTTTTCTTTTTCTGTTTGACATCATTAGTCCCGTTATCTTTCCAGTTTCCTCTACTTCTTCTGTATCATCGTTTCAGTGTACAGCACACTAAAGACTATAATAACCACACCGAGAGACATCTTCACATGTATCTACATATACTTTTACATATACTATGTTATGTATACTTTTTAGATTTATCTATAACACATGCACTCTTCTCTCAGTGTAACGTTATTCATTTCAGTGTTTTGCGCCAACATCCATCCATCCAACTTTTAACTCAGTAATTTGCACAATTTGTCCAACTTCGTGAGTTTTTAAATACAAACAACCTTACTAAAGGATTTCCTTACATAGATTTAATAATTTTGACTTTGACGACTTATTAAGAATCGATTCTGACTAAATCTCTACCACCAAAGTTTATATTTTGTTTCTTGTAATTTTCATTGTCCACCTATTCTGTAGCATGTGCACCAAAAAAATGAACTAATTAATGTGAATGCACTTAATTGGTCATATAGTTAAATTCATTTCATTACACGCGAGTACGTGGACATAAAATAATGAAACCAAACTTCACTGCTTCGGCCGTTGTTCTATTTGAAGTGTGTGTGTGGAACGTAGAAATGGAACGCAAACTACTCGAGTCTTCTGAATACATCCGTCTCATGTCATTCATTTCATTAAACGCGAGTACGTGGACATAAAATAATGAAACCAAACTTCACTGCTTCGGCCGTTGTTCTATTTGAAGTGTGTGTGTGGAACGTAGAAATGGAACGCAAACTACTCGAGTCTTCTGAATCCATCCGTCTCATGTCATTCATTTCATTACACGCGAGTACGTGGACATAAAATAATGAAACCAAACTTCACTGCTTCGGCCGTTGTTCTATTTGAAGTGTGTGTGTGGAATGTAGAAATGGAACGCAAACTACTCGAGTCTTCTGAATCCTGAAATGCAGAATGTCTCTGTAATTTTGAGTATACTTATTGTTTTACAAGTTCTATTATATGTTGTTATAGATAACGTTTTCATAAATATATCAGAATAGCCTCCAAAGGCTTGTATGTCTACCCCAGATACGACCCGCGTCAAATCAATTCGCTTCCAATTCACTAGTTATACGAGCGAAGGCCCTGCAGAGATACAGTATCTGGATGGAGCTGCCGGACACGTCCCAACAGCTTCCAACAATAATAATTAATTGACTCGTCCGTTCGTTATCGTGCTTTTATATTGACGTTCCCGAGCGAGCGGGCGAGCGGGCCGCGTTCGGAATGAAATTTCCATAAAAACTTTGTGCTCCGGCGGACGTTGCGAGCGCACGTTAAAATCGTCGGCTGGCAATAAAACAGCGGCCGGTGCGGCGAGGCGCGACGGAGCGCGCGGCGAGTGCGAGCAGGACGGCCTCACAGATAATGGACTCTGCACGAAATGAAGAGCGCGCCCGGTGCGCCGAGCGAGCGAGCCGGAGTACGGCAAAAACATCGCCGCAGTTATCGCGCGCTCCCCCCTCGCCGCTCCTCGCCCCGCCGCGCCCCCCGGTAGCCCCGCGCGCTCCCCGCCCCAGGGCCGGATTCGTGTGGCCGACGCCGGAGCCTCTCGCGGGCGAACTAACCTCGGCGGCGGGGGGTCGAGCCTGTTCGTGCGCCGTGAACGCGCTGTACCGTGGCCGTTCTCTATAATATCGGACTCGATTTTAACATCGAAAAGCTTCACATTTACTCGTTCGTTTGACAGTTCGGTCTCTTTGACACTAAACTCGCTCTAATCGCGTTTACCGTTGTTGTACGCTGTGATAGAAAGGGATCACCGATTGATTTACGAGGAACATCCACCGCTCGGAAACGGTACGTATTATCAGATGATTGTCAACTGTTACTCTAGGTGACAGGGCTCCGTGCAACTACGAGTTGTCGCGGACTGTTCAATAATGCGCGAACTTGTTGTTTGTACTTCGCGCGAGACCGCATTACACGAGTTGCTTAGTTGCCATGTACATGACGTCATCTGCGTGAACTTTATTAATATCGCCGCGTGTTATTCGCGCTTTTGTTTTTGTTGTGGCTCCTCGGTCCGCCCGCGCGAGCGCTGTCGGGGATTCCGCGGTTGTTTTATTGTCCGATTTACCGCAAGCAGCCGCGCGCTATTGGCTCGGCGGCCTATTGTTACTTTCTTGTGCCGAGGTTGCAGTGTCAAGGCATCTCACCTGAGCACAGGAATGTATACACCGATTACGCGTTATGCGAATGCGGCCTGCACCCGGTCACTGTGTGATTAATTTATTTATTCTTTATTGTTCCCAGACGGATAAATACGTTTGTAAATAAAGAAAAATACATGTTCAAAACAACAACAAAAGCATACTTGACTCAAAAATTGAGTTTTCTTCCAGCAAACCTTAGAGTGTAAACATATTTGAGATTAGAAGTAGAATAGGACTTTTTTGCTTGTTTATTATGAGTTCTATTAATCCACTGTATTAATATATAATTATCTTCTAGTGGTGTTAGACACGACTTTCGATCGAAAGGTCGTAGATTCGATCTTGGTACCGCACCACTGAGTTTTTTCGAATTCGTGTACAGTCTATAATGTAGACACCAATGTACTCAGGAGAAATAAAACTTCGTGAGGAAACCTGCATGCCTGTATGGGTGTATGAATTCTACCATCTAATCCCCCTCCTGATTAGGGGTGGTCTGTCGCCTTTTAGGGGAGACGAATATGGATTGTGGATAATGATGATGATTTTTTTTTAATGTAAAATGTATTTCGTAAATGAACTTTATTTAATACTGGCTTTTGCCCGCAGCTCTGCCCGCGTGAATGTCGGTTTTCTGCTACATAGGAAATCCCGACATAATCATAGATTTATATAAAAAGCCTTAGTCCACTTTTACTTGACCTCTCTTACCTTAACGGCGGCTACTAAAACAGGGATCAAGCTGTATCTTCAATTCTATTGCACTGATTTTGATGCAACATGTCGCAGTATTTAAGTCGGGATAGTACCTTTAAGACTGTAATAGTTTGTCCAAAATCTCCCCCCTGGTTTTTGCGCGAAGCCCGAACAAACAAACAAACATCGATGAATTTGGTTCAGAAGCCCTTAAGTTTGTCGATCTGAATAGTTTGTTTTTAAGTATCTTTGATTTTTGAAAGTTTGACATTTAACAATTTAGCAATAGTATAGATAGATGATATTGTAAGCGATATCTGTTTTTAAACCCGTTTTCATTCGTTGTCTGAATATAAAAATGTTGTTGCATCTCCGAAGGTCTAGACCTAGACGAGCGAAATCGACAAGCGAATTGGTATTACAATTGTTACATTTTTAAGATTGTTATCTACCATCCATCATCATCAATGTCCGCGGAAGTCCACTACTGGATACGGGTCTATTTCTTGAAAAGGAGTGATTTGTCATAATTTTCACGCTTGGCAGACATCTTAGATACCGCAGTGGATTTTGATTGAATTATTCCGAGTGTATATTCCTTAGATGACTCTCACAGGATCTACGGGATGACATGGGGTGACACTATTATTACGCCGGCGCCAGTTTAAAACTTAAATCAGCCTATTTTATAACTGGTACTACTAGCTTTTGCCCGCGGCTCCGCCCGCGTGAATGTCGGTTTTACGCTACAAGCGAAATTCCGAAACAATTATAGA
>WUAW01009020.1:36867-50784 GCA_017165845.1 Thaumetopoea pityocampa
CCTCTTTTCACTCATACAAAGTGTGGGCAGAGGCCGATTACTCGAGGTCGGGGGGCGGCGAACTGGCTGTTTTGCTCTAGAACAGAGGTTTTCGGACTTTTTTGGACCACTTTCAAAATTTAGCTGGTTCCGGTGGACCCCCTGCAGCTACATTTCTACCATATTCCCAAAACTCGACGAAAAATGTGAAGATTAGATATAACTATGGAAATTTGCGTACGCCAACGTAGACACCCGTCGAGTCTCCCGTGGACCCCTGAGGGTCCACTTGGACCACTTTGGGAACGAAAGCTCTAGAATATGGAAGTTTGCTACACCAAATGTACAATGACAAGTGAGAGGGAAAAGTCTTCAGCAATATTTGTTGCAGACTTCTATCTGTAAAACATCAGAAAACCGTCATACAGAAATCTTTTTGATTTCTATGAGGTAGCAAAAAAAAATTCGGACCCCAAATTTGCCACCCCAAAAATCTGCCGCCCTGGGCTCAAGCCTACTCAGCCTGCTGGTAAATCCGCTACTGAATATCATAGTGTAATTATTTACAGAATGTTTGTTAATTTTAATTCCCACTAGCTTTTAATCGCGGCTTCTACTGGACCGATTTTGATGAAACATACTGCAGTATTTAAGACGGAATAGTACCTTTAAGATTGTAATAGTTTGATCAAAATTTACACAACTAGTAAACCAATAGTCTAACCACTTGGTAAACCAGAAACCGTCTTTAAATGACCTTCCATGCCTCGACTGTTCATATCGGAGACTTCTTCTTTAGTGGGATACTCTCGACAGATCAGTTATGGTCATGCTGTTGTTCAGACTCATGTAACAGTCTTTTATATTTGTTCAGAGTTAAGAATAACGTCATATTATCATGATTTTATCTCGATGTAGCAATACTTACATTCTCCCCAGTTCTCTGATCATGTGTGAAGAAGTAGACTGCACCAGTGTGCAGTAGTCGAGTTCACCATTGTAGCAGAAAGTCGGGTTCACCAATAAAGCAGGGACCTGTGGTAGTATGGGAATAGAGAAGATCTTCTAGCAGATTGTTTTTTTTATGATAATAGCACTTGCTGTTGTTGTTGCCGCAGATAGCCTTAGTGTTAGCGTTACTGGAGAGGTTATGCACAGTACTGATTCGTATATGACCTCACGGCTGTCAATCCTTCCCAGTTATTTGTACTTTTCGTAGAAAACGCAAGATGTTACGTCGATGTCGAGGTCTATAGGCGTTAAGATCAGTCAGAACGTGACAGAGGCGGCATAGGATATCGCAACCTGTTTTGACATCGACTACTACTATCTAATAATAAGTACATATATTATTTACATATGATCATTACTAGGGTTTGACACGTGTTCGTGGGCACTTTGTAAACTTTCCACCGCGATACAGCTATTTTAAACATTGTCCCGATATAAATAGTGCAATCTATTGAGAACACGTGGTACATAAGGTAGCAAAGTATTGACATCACTACAAGTTTATAAAACTAGCAGTTTGCCGAATATGTTTATTTAAGTGAATGAAGACTCAGTCGAGCGTCGTCATTGGACATCGTCTAGAAGTCTACCTTTGGGAGAGATAAAATATTATGAAAGTCTAACTAGGTAAGCTTTGATAACTCTAACTTTCATTGTATTTAAATTTAATAAAAACATTACATTGAGTTAATTTTAAATGTTCTAAACATTACATTGCGTTAATTTTAAATGTTCTAAACATTACTTGTGTTAATTTTAAATTAAAAATATACATCTATACTATCTTAAAATTGTTAATGTCAAATTTTCAAAAATCAAAGATATTTAAACTACTCAGACTAATGAAAGGCTTCTGAAAGAAAATCCGTCAATGTTTGTTTGTTCGGGCTTCACGCAAAAACCAGCGGGTAATTTTTAGTTAATTTGTTACAGTTTTAAAGGTACTATTCCCTCTTAAATACTACGGCATGTTTCATCAAAATCGATCCAGTAGAATTGAAGATACAGCTTGAGCCCTGTTTTAGTAGTCGCTGTTAAGGTACAAGAGGTCAAGTAAAAGTGGTTCTTAGGTATTTTTATATAAATCTATGATTGTCGGGATTTCCCATGTAGCGGAAAACGGACATTCACGCGGGCGGAGCCGCGGGCAAAAGCTAGTAATACAATAAAAAAACACTTTCATCTTCAGTCCAAATTTGCCCCCACTACAGACCACTGATTAGGAGTGGACGGACCTTCCTTGATTAGGAGGCGGATTAGGCTGTAGCCTACCACGCTGGCCTATTGCGGACATGCAAATTCCCTCACGAAGTTTCCCTTCTCCGTTGAGTACATTGTTGTCTACAATATAGACCGTACATGAATTGAAATATAATAACTCAGTGAAACCGCGACCTATCGATCGCAAGTCGTGTCTATTAACACTACACCACCAATGTACTTAAAAAAACACATATTATGATCTTAAAATACAATTTAATAATAACTTAATGGTATAATTTTAATCTCTTAGACACGACGCGCCACTATAGTGGCCCGCTCTAGTACCTCACCCGCTCACCATTTGAATTAAACGATCGTTTACTGTTTTGTTTCACAATTCCTGTCTTCGCATCGTTTTATAACACCGTTAAGAACATTGATACGCCTGTACCAATTAATCGGATTGACATTTAATCGACCAGTTAATCGGAGGTGTGAATCGGACGAACGCGCAACATTCAGCCGTGCCCAAGAGGTTAATAAGTGTCTACACGACGCCGGTGTTGCCCGTGGTGGGCGGCGCTGGTTGCGTGAATATAAAGCTGCCGGCGTTCTGGAACAGCTGCTTCTTGACGAAGTCAGCGGTGGCGGACTGGAGGTTCTCCTTGGCGCCGAACTTGCATTTTATATAACCGTACAGGTTAGCACCGCTCAGTGTTAACGCGATCAGTACGAGTAGCTGAAAGGAGCAGCCGCAAATTAATAATCGATAAAAAAAATATAAAGATTACAAGCGTTCATATTGTTGCGTCATGTACATGAATCGCATCGCCATCTGTTGTCGCATCGCAGAATATAGGACACACTAGCACTATCTGTCGTTGAATAGTGTAATCATTGCAACCGTAGCGACGCCTGTTGTTGAGTGTCGGAGACTTGAAATATAGAACATTCGGACAATATTTCGTAATATTTCTAGAACCATTCTGCAAATTTTATGAAGTCTTATATAAGGCACGACGAGCGGAGATGATAGTAGTGTCCAAAGTGATACAGTGGGGCAGCACAGCGCCAAATTATACATTCTCGCCAATGCGTGGACGTTCATAAAAAATGGGGCACTAAGCGAAACAAAATTTTAAAATTTACAGAAAATTTTATTGATCATCTGTTGATGGATGACGCATGAAAAGCATAACCCAGCGGTGGGTCATGCGGGCGTCAACGTGTTAAAGAGTAGAACATATGCAAATTTGAATATCTTATCATGTTATAATTTCGACCGTTTATCATTTAACTCAAGCGTAAAACAATGGTCTAGTCCCCAAAGAGTAATCTTGGACGTTAATTCAAAGACTACGACATATATAAGAAGGTGGATTCCATCAAGAGATTCGAAAGCTCTTTTGGCTTATCGAAAGAGAGTTCATTATATTTTAATAATCTTCTTAAGGTTCCTGCGAAGCCTAGTAAAAGTTTTGACCCATATTACGGAAAAGGTATTATTACAAGGCAACACCAACATCCACCAAAAAAAAAAGGAACACAGAACACCAAGATCCACCAAAGTGATTACGGTAACATGTGGAAACAATCCTAGTATGAATAGTTGAATTTATATTATATTCCACCATGGAGCAGTGTCCTTTTTCTTACAAAATTATTCGACATAATAATGTATCAATCTGTTCTGTAATACCAACATGCAGTGATTTATTACTAATCTAATCGTTTACAGATAAGTTAAATATAGCTTTATTTATATAGACCACACGCCCGCTACGATAAACCGGGCGCAGGACAAATATAAATGTTATTTCCCAGACGGAATAATTTGGCCGTAGACATCGACTGCGGGTTCGATGATTGTAAACAGTACCACTGGTTACTTTCATCATCACCAGACCGTGAAGTCCACCGCTGGATATAGACCTTCTTTTCAGAAAGAAGGTATTTGCCCTAATCTCCACGTTTGGCAGCTGTCTCGGAAATCGCAATAGATTTTGATTGAATAACAGGATAACGGTGTTGCCCATTATCCTGGCGCATGCAGCAGCTGGTTTCCACATCACCCACGGGGAGAAATGGAGTGACGCTATTATTGCGTCAGCGCCACACAGCAGATGACAATATCCGGTGTATATCATCGTAGTATATTATGTAATCGGCTGGTATCACAACGATAATAGTCGTATGGATTGTGGGGTCTTAGCGGGATATCGGACTGCATTCGATGGAACCTAACCGATAGCCATAATAAATTCCCTGTAATAACAGCAGACCCTGACATAATTAAATTCATTTTTTCTAATTAATTTTATTGTGGGTACCAAAAAAAAATTAGTATACTCTAGCCGAGAATCAAATCATCCTTTATGTTGTATCATTGATGTTGGTGCATAAGAGTTACAATGCTGTGAGAGGAATCCTTACAGGTTGTTATTCAACCTGTTTAATTCTGGCCAGTGCAAGGATGAAGAAGATTAATACTGCTGCGTATTAAAACCCCCGAGTCTAGGGCAAGCGTCATCGCTAGACATTATTATTTCTATTTCGACCACTCTTCCCACGGTCTGATGTATTGGTGGTCCAACTAAATTGGACATTTTGATAAGATTATAATCATTCTGATAGATTCTATTACTAGCGTGACTCCATATTTTCAGACAAGCGGAGATTGTTAACGGGAGATGTTTTATGGAGGCCTTTACGCAGCAGCCTATTTTAACAGGTTTACAATGAAACGAGGTCACATACCATCCACTTAAACTTGAGTCCAAACAAGCAGAACACAAAGAACGCCGACCAGATCATGGGGCAGATGATTAGACCCATCCAGAAGAGGCGGCTCTCGTTTTGATTGACGCGGTTCTGAAAATTAATATTACGATGAAAATTCCTGAAATGGGTATATTATATACACCTCTGCCTACCCCGCTGAGGTAAACATTTTAGCTCCAATGTGAGTGATGTTGAATTCATCTCAATGCACTAAGCATTTATATATTTTTTGGGGACTTGAATACTTGTTGTTCTATGATGTTTCCGACGTATTTGGAGTGTATTAATTAAATAAATAATCTTTGTCACACAAACGGCATTTTCATGTAATTTGAAAACAAAACCAACTCACTTGTTTGGATTCAAACACCCAATGGGATTTACCATCATCGTCCACATAGTTCCACCACCTTAGTCCTACTAGGAGACGTCCTGCAAAAAGAAATAAAAAGCATTTTTTATTGGACTATACAAAAAAATGAAACAGTAATGATGAATTCCATTTGCATTCATAGATTCATGAAGTTTTTTCATCTACCTAATAGGTGATGAGTAGTATTCAATCAAGCAGCTCGGTATGAAAGCATTTAACATTACTAACCACTGATGTTCTTAACAGTCCAAAAATCGGCTGACAGCAGTAGTATTACTAGCACAAAGCTGGCAATGAATGAGTCCGAGAACCAACCGCACAGCATGTACACCACAATGGCTGCACACCGGAACACCAAGTGGAAGAACACTATGTATGGGTGTCTGCAAGGTAGAAGTATCGCATCGTTACTTGACTATTCATACCACAATACTATACAAAAATGCAAACTAAGTTTACGATTGATATGTTACTCATTATTATTTATCCCTCCTTTTAATGGAGGAGGCTTATATACATTAGTGCACTCTCAGGGCTGATAATGATGATTATTATTTATCACAATAAGTGTCCAAAACAGAAATTCATTTATTACAATTACGTTTATAACTTAGCCAAAAAGATTAGAAATACAACTGTCTTATTACGCTGCACTGAATTTAGAAATCCTAATTAGTATTTAGTTTTAGGTTCTCCTAATTACATTATGCTGAATTAGAATCACAATTCAGTTCGAGTAAGGACACACTTATGTGGATGCATATTTTACAGTGGTACCAACTCTGGCCATGCATGCCATTTGTTCAAAGCAAGTCAACTAAGCAATCTAAATGCAATTTATCAATAAAAATAATTCTTTATTAGCATAAATATAGGTAACAATTTTGTGTCCCTGAGGTCTGAGTTAGGTATAGACCTGACATTCAGAGGTCAGTGTCATTCCCTTTTCTATGTACTATTTAATAATTAACAAAGAAAATAACAGTATAAGTATCAATAAGTACAACTATAAATCTGCATGGATATGTAGGGTATGTGTGTGTGTGTATGTGATGTATGTGTATATGTAAGTGTATGAAAGTATATTGCTTAGGGTATAACTATGATTTCCTTACTTCTTTCATAATTAAAAGGCTAAGTGAGTCAGAAAGGCTGGGACCCATTCTGACACTTTTCTAAATCTTAATTAAGATATCTAAATTCAGAGTAGAGTAATGACTTAAAAATTAGTATGTATTTCTTATGACCAATTTTGTATAATATAAAAAACAATGCTTTGGTTTCGAAAGTTTTTCATTAAAAATATCATACTTACACAAATTGTTTAGTAGCATTGTCCTCTTCACCAAAGGCTATTGTGTCATCATCTAGAAGCGGCACCTGTGGCACACCTGGCTGTAAGTAGCGCCATCACAACACTACATTAGCTCAAGCCGTGCAAAGCAAATGCATGATGTTAATAATAAGAAAAACATATCATCTGTGTCTAATACAACAACAGAATATCATAATATCTGATTTTATTTTACTTTTAGAAGGCAGCTTATGGAAATAGGTAGTGCAAAATAACCAAATATGACATCTTATCTGGTATTGAATACCTTGGTTTTATTAAAAAAAAGTAATTTTAAGGAGAATTTAGCCATGCCCTATAAATTATCTGAAATTTTTTAACATAACTTAAGCGCAATGACATGATAGAAACAGCTGAGATAAAAGAAAGGATTTGTATTGTATTTTTAACAACATATCTACTTATATAGATATGTTCTAAATCCCAAATTAATAACAGAGTATAGGTAAGGCTATAATTTTTGTTCATATGAATTACTTTTTTTAATTCTTGACAAATAAGTATTAGTTTTGTATATAGAAACACTGTCATTATATTCTATAGCTACATGCTCATGGCATTGTGTATTAAAATGCATGTGCAACTACCTTTTTTAAGGTGATAGATTACAAGGTTTCATTAAACTTATTTTACACATTCATTCACAATAATTTAGCCACAAAATAGTCTTCTCTGTATTTTAGGCTCTATAGACACACAATACACATACTAATATAGATAAAAATTAATACACACATAGATAAAGATCATAATTTGGGCATGTTTATGCTCCTCACTAAAGTTAGATTTGCACATAATTCAAGCGCAGATATAGGTAATAGGAAATAGGTAGTGCAAGATAAGCAAATATAACATCTTATCTGGTATTGAAGACCATGGCTTTATTTGGATTATTCAGATATTATTATTATTCAATATCCTTTCTGGTATAAAGCAGGATATTACTGTATATGTCACATGAAATATTATTAGTTAGATTTTTATTCAAATTAGACAACAGCATAGCTAGAAAATGCATATCAAATGTAGAGCATTATTAAATGCAGTTGAATTTTATATTTGCAGATCAACAATATAAATATACAATATGAGTCCTAATTTTATAACACTGTCATACTTTAGAGATGGCTAGACAATTTTAGTTGAGAACAATACAAATTATTTGCAAATCAATATAGCTACGATGAATTCATAACAATGCGGAACTCATTTTTCTAATGATAATGAAGGTAAAAGTTATAAACAATCAAAACCAAATTTATGGTTATGTTGGGACTTACAGTTGCTGAATTCATAGACGGATTATTCATTTTTTAAATTAATTTTAATTAATCAACACAAGCGTTATTTTAAGACATTTTTATGCTAAATATATTTATAATAAATCCTGTTTTTGTAATTCAGAATCTCCGTCGATCACAATTTTTATAAATTATAATTTGTCAAAGTTTATTACACGTAAGCATTAGACAGAGATAGACAAATACAATTATACATAATAAGTAACACCAACAATACCAAGTAATGCTAAGTATAGTACGCTACGGGGTATGTTATTCGGTTCACATTAATGTTGATAATCAGATTGTCAAAATTCTGACACGTCAACTTAGGGTATCGTTCGATTTGTTGATAATAATTCAAATAGTTTTTAACGAATTAATAAAAAAATAATATTTGTAAACTAAATCCAAAATAGAAAACCTCAATAACTAAAAGACATTTTTTTGGAGTATAGTATCTTTTTAAATACTACATTATAAAACAATAAAATAGAATTAAAATACGCTAGCAAGTATATCTGTATCTATAACTTCTAACAGTTTCATCATCATCATTATCTCAGCCCAAGGTACAAGTATAATTATAAGTTGATTTCATGGAGAGTATCTCAATCTACAATAATAAATAAAAATTTGTGTAACAAGCAAGTAGAAGTGTTTTTTTATGATACAAACTTTGAAAATGCTTTTTCAAATCAAGCTTTTTCAGAATTTCAAGTTCAAATGTCTGATAAAAAAAAACGTGCCATTTTTTGGATATTTTTTCAATCTTTACTATGAATTGACTATTCTAGATACCGAATCTATTCAATACCCCACTACTGGACCCTTTCTGTTTGGACGCCCACAAATGTGTAAAGTACCTATGATATAAAAACTACATTATTTTGTGGTGCCCTTATCAATAAATGTTTCCTTAGGGGGTACATTCTGATAATGGCAATTAAACTTACAGGTGGCGGATTTTCTTCACCTCTCCACAAGGTGCCGCTCTGTTCAGCAAAGTAGATTTTCGAAGAACCTAACGACGCGATGTGAAGAACCGCGAAGTTCTTATTAATCACCACACATAACTGTGGTTCATAAAGACCGTAATCGCTTTAAAAAACAAAGCTTTTATTTTGACTGGTTGGATTACAAGGAGTAAACTGCTAATAACAATCGAGAATGTGGCTTTTCGATGCGTGGTGTCATTTTGTTCATTAGAACAATTGGTCGGCCAATCAATCACTAGCGGCCCATCATGGATACCTCCCGTTCACCAAGGGTATATAGGGTTACCTAGCTAACGGTGTAATGGCTGGATGGATTGTGCGAATACCTTATGATCATGGAGACAAGTGTGACGAGCTTAATAGTCTCGCTGCCCAATGGTGTGGAATCTTTGACGTCGCCGAATCCTTACTAGAAAGTGAATCTTTTAAAGGATTAGAAAAAGTAAATCGAAAGCGAAAAGAACGCTCAGGTTTTTCTTCAAACGAAGAAAAGTTGCTGTCCTAAAAATATCGGCCGTGCGTAAGGGTATATTTTAACTGTCTCNTGGTAACTCGTATCTATTGATTTCGTATGGAAAAAGTTGAAATGGCGTTCGAAAATCAACCAGGAACAAAATCTAAAGCAATATAACTTGCCCAAGCTGATATCTCTAAAGTGGCTCAGCCTGGGCAGTTATGAAAGTAAGTTTATAGGGGAATTAGAGCTTGATACAGTACTGCATCTAATAATGAAGAAATGCGGGGTGAGATTAAGATATTTTCGACTCCATCGATGGGATCGATGTCTGNCAGCATTACTAACAACATAATATCCGTGGTAGGTTCACACAAAAATCCTGAATATCAACAAGAAGCATTGGACTCCGTTACGTAAATGAATTAGAGGGGTAACTCGTATCTATTGATTTCGTATGGAAAAAGTTGAAATGGCGTTCGAAAATCAACCAGGAACAAAATCTAAAGCAATATAACTTGCCCAAGCTGATATCTCTAAAGTGGCTCAGCCTGGGCAGTTATGAAAGTAAGTTTATAGGGGAATTAGAGCTTGATACAGTATTGCATCTAATAATGAAGAAATGCGGGGTGAGATTAAGATATTTTCGACTCCATCGATGGGATCGATGTCTGTTCGTGTGATCGTCGTTCGTGTTGATCGATGTCCGTTGTTTCAGTGCATGCCGAGTGACGTGTTAGTGTGAGCGTGATCGCGTCATCACAATCGCTCAAGACGTTTCAGAGGCGATGGTGGCACGGAATGACGTCTTCCTTCAGTTCATAGTCAGCAGGGACCATTATTAGCGGATTTGCATTTTCGGGAGCTCGTTTAAAGTAAATTTCAGATACTTCGCGGAAATATGTATTCCCCAATAGTGGGGAGTTGTAGATCCGAGTGGAGATGTATATTATGCAGGAACCAAGGCGCACTATGGCTGTGCGGAGAAATTGGTTTTTAATGATCTAGAGGTTCTTGAATAGGGCGGTATAAGCGTGCGCAAACATGATGCTTGCGTATGCCATAATCGGGCGGATACAAACTTTGTACAGTCATATTGCTAAAAAGAGACATTTTACTCGGCTTACAGAGTATGTGGTGGAATCGCCCTAGGACGAATGTAGCTCGCCATCGGCAGACCACCTTGATATATATTGGCAATAAGTGGTATTCACACTAGCTTGTATCTAATATACAAGTTACTTATTAAAAATTGGTAATTTATTTAATGAATATAAACAACTTTATTTATACTATTATAATATTGTTAAATTTCAAATTTTCAGAAATCAAAGATATTTAAAAATAAACTACCAGATCTACTAAATAAGGGCAATTGAAACAAAATCCTTCGATGTTTGTTTATTTTTTATTTGGGCTTCACGCAACAACCGGTTGGTAGATTTTGGTTAAACTGTTACATTCTTTATGGTACTTCTTCTTCTTATTCCTGGCGTTATTAATCCCGACTTCCATTGCTAGGGTTCGCCTTCCTACTAAGTTTCCTCCACTTTGCTTGGTCTATGAGATCCTCAATCGTAAGTCCATTGGCTTCCATATCCTTGGTCACAACATCCAGCCAGCCCTTCTTAGGGCGACCTCGAGATCGTGTACCAAGGACAGTCTTAACGGTACTATTTTGACTTAAATATTGTGGTATGTTTCCTCAAAATCGGTTCAGTAGAATTGAAGATACAGCTTGATCCCTGTTTTAGAAGCCACTGTTAAGGTACGAGAGGTCAAATAAAAGTGGTTCTAAGGCTTTTTATATAAATATATGATTGTGCCAGGATTTCCCATGTAGCAGAAAACCGACATTCACGTGGTTGGAGCCGCTGGTAAAAGCTAGTATTTGATATATATTTAATACAGAAAAACTATGGCTATATATTTTTTATGTTTATTATGTAACAGACAACAACGCTAAGCTTTACCTTCTATATATTATATTTAGCAACAAAACAAAAACTATCTTCGTTTTAAGAACTACATCGTACTTTTATCAGTTGGTGCGGATAATTAATAGTTTAATTAGTTGATTTCTTATCGTAAATTCAAAGGTAATTTCATAGAACCACCAAAACCTAGTTCTATGGGTACATTGGTGTGAAAACTTTTTCAGTAAATTACAATGAACAATTTCCGAACGTTACATGCGCATCGAACAACACCAGTCAACACCTGTTCCTAGCTTCACTTGCATGATTAAAGACGATAGAACTGTCAAAAATTTGCAGCAAGGCGCATATGTAAGGGGTGTTTACAGTGTTTACAATTCTCTGACTTTATCGTGTTTTCTTTACTGTGTTATTTTTTAAGGGTAACTCTAACCAGTTACTGTACGTTATACGATGTCTTTCGCCGGTCCGGTGCTGGTGTCTCGCGTATGTTCGTGATCCTCGTTATAAGGTCGTGACAGGTGAATTTTGCGTAATAAGAGTCGCAATGGGAGCCAAAGCGAGTACTGCGAATGGGGAACAGAGTCCGCGTACCAGGACATTCTCGACGAGTTCTGGCTCGGACGTAGTGTCTGGAAATGCGGGGTTCAGCTTGTTGCGGGCGATTCCTGGTATTCAAGTGTCTAACGATCGCCAGAGAGCGAGGTCTCTGTCTTCTGTGCCGGACTTGCATGCTTCACACGAGGGAATCGCTATCGCACCGAATTCTCAGAGCTATGAAGCTTCTGCTGCGGCGAGCCCGGACACAGATTCCAGTTCGAACGAGGATACGGGTCCGATGCCCGGCCCTTCCCTTGCTCTGGGTCGAGTGTATGCGGCTCACTCCCTGCCATCACATATCTGGTCATTAAATGGTAAGTGACTTGTTTTGCTTTTGGAACATTTTTATTTTGATCGATTTTCATTTCATTATTTATTGTTACCCATGTTGATATAACCATAAGAACATATTCTTCTGCACCCCTTAAATTTCTACTACTTTTCAATTGAAGTTTGAGATCCATTTTAGCAGTAGTCTGGTGACAGCTTACGGGTATTGTGTTTGTTTCATTAACATTTCATAATGGGTATATACTAGAATAACTTATGTTAAAACCTGAGATAATTTATACAAATACTAAATACCTTGTGTTTTTTTGTAACTAATTATTTAGTTTTGTAAACATAAATATTTATATGCCTCATGTGGATGAATGTATTTGTATGAGTAATATTATTATAATAATATTGTGGTTTTTAATTTAATGATTTACCTGCAATTTATGTTTTTTGATTGATTACCTGCAATTTATGTTTTTTGATTTGTTTGTAGCCTACATAATAATATGCCAGTATTATAATAANTTTAATTGATTACCTGCAATTTATGTTTTTTGATTTGTTTGTAGCCTACATAATAATATGCCAGTATTATAATAACATTACTCAATCTCTTTCTGTGATTGCTGCAAAAACTCACTAAGAGATTCACTAAGGAATTGGGCCTCAGAATTTACTGCAATCTTGATGCTTGATAATCATGGTGATTATGACATATTTCTTTTTATATTATTTATACCAATGAGTGTCAATAAACACTTCTGTTTTGCTAAAGCATAACATTTAGAACAACAAACAAAACCATTACTACTTTAATAAAAATATGTCAGACATCTTTTAAAAACTTATCATACCTGTTTGTTTTTACTACATACATACATACATTAAATCACACCTTTTTCCCTGGCTCTCTGGCAGTGAATTGAACCCCTGTCTCCTACATGACAGGTCCCCACCTGTCATGCAGGAGGCTGTTCAGTATCCTTATACTGACCACTATACTACTAAAGAATTGGAGTAGGCAGATACCACTTCTTTCCACTTGTTACGAGCAGTGGCTATCTATAGCCCACAATCGCTTCCATGGGAAACAAGATAGGTCAGGTGGCAAACTATGATACTGACATTTTTATAAGGTTCAAAAGTTAAAAAATGACATGACTTATTTTATAATGATAGCATAGGAAGTGTTTTTGCATAAATAATAGATATTTACTTCAGCTGATTAAGCATGAGGACCCCCCGAGACTCAACAGCATATGTAATAATATTGTGCAATACTGCTACCCGCATGTAGTATAAGAAAATGCAAGAGTAGAGTTCAAATATTTTCTGGTATTATTCTCATTAAAAACTTATAAAAAGATTAACTATATTAATTATTATATAAATAAACATATATATACAAACTAAATATTCAATCCCAAAACATCACATAATATTACATTATAATATTATTGTAATGTTGACTTAATTATTAGTGTATCTATCCATCTAAGGTTTTACAAATATTTTAGAAAAAACTAATATGGGCTTACATAACTTATATCAGTTTGTAAGTTTGAATATATAACATTTTTCGCAATATGTAGTAAACATTATAGAGATTGAAATGATTAAATTAGTTAAAATGTATTAATTAAATATATAATCCCCTCAAAAACATAA
>WUAW01009021.1:1076-11827 GCA_017165845.1 Thaumetopoea pityocampa
TCCGTGGACCGACAGTTCATCGCAGCACACGTCCGGACCCACCGCGGGCTCTCATCCGGCGTGGCGGTCTCTGCGCACTTGGACTACGCCACTAACAGTCTACTGAACTCACTCAGTCTCGACTCACCGTAGACAGAGCATCTGCGCCTTAGTCTCGACTCACCGTAGACAGAGCATCTGCGCCTTAGTCTCGACTCACCGTAGACTAGTACGCGCATCCTGGCACTTACAGGTTCACTTTGAGCACGACGCGACAGTTCAACATGGATTCAAGACTATCGACCTCCGGTCTAAAGGGGGGAGTGATGTGGCGATCTACTTCACCACATACCACACATCCTCAACAGATGGCGCAGTACTAAAGTAACGACATTAGAAGTCTGAATCACGCGCATGAAGTTTAATAGCGACTTGGCATATGTACAACGTCCCGACATCAACCGTCGGGGCGGCGGCAGGCCCCGCCAGACATAACACCCGTCTGGTCGAAGATCTTCTATTTTCCGATACCGTCACTCCCACCACACTTCGACCCTATATACGCTGTTGACGTCACCATCACGACCTCGTGGGTCAACACGCATAGGTCGCTATATTACTTGGAGACCAGAAATTTTATTCATTCTATAAAATATTGATCAGCGCCTTAATTCAAGTCCTTGTAACATCCTTACTATAGTAATGATTGATTTTGAAGGGCAAAAGGGTCCTTGAATGGAGACCACGTACTAGCAAGCGCAGTGTGGGACGGCCACCTACGAGATGGACCGACGACCTGGTGAGGATCGCTGGGTCTCGCTGGATGCAGGTGACTACGGACCGGTCGCGCTGGAATTCGATTGGAGAGACCTATGTTCAGCAGTGACAGCGACGGGCTGAAATGATGATGATGTACATATTATACTGTTGTCGTACAATTTATTATGAAAAATCTTTTTAAATATTCCCATCCACAATGAAACGGCAATGTTGCTAGCCACACTGTATCTATTTCCCACGCGTGTACTCACCGCGGTGCTGAGACACCTCAACGGCATGCGCCCTACGCACGCGAGGTACGAAGCTCGCGGGGTCCAAATGAAACGCGTGTTAAATCATTGTATCATTTATTAAACGCTACGCCACGTGTATAATAAAACTTAATTAACATTACACAATATAGTCAAATTACGAACGCTCGCAATCACACGCAAGCGCACGCGCACACACACGCCACGTCACGAGCCGCGGGTCCGCGCGTCGTGTCCGCGGCACGCGGATCACCGGTAACTAGTATAAACCGCCTTAATATATTTGGGTCGGTCGCCGCGGGCACGCGGCGAGGGGGGCGGGGGGTCGGGGGGAGGAGCAATGTTAAAACTGTCTTACATTTATAATTAATTAATTAATTAATTCATTCATTCATTTATCACGACGCCGTCGAGCTGGCGCACCGCTTTAGCCAACGCTCGTCGTTGCTCGCGACTCGAGACCGTTGTCGCTTCAAGCGGCGTTTTGAGCGCTGCAGCGCAGTTTGAAAAACATTATAAAACAAGTTTTTTTTTTAATTAACCTCGTATTACCCTAGTGTACTTTGGTCGTGTCTAATAACCCTTGGCACTCGAGCGCTCCGGAGCGGAGCCGGTTGAGGTTTGTCCTCAAACTCGGGGACTCCACTATGGGCATATAGCAAAATGTAATAATTTTATAATTTTTGAACAAGAACTTTTAATGCACATCATTTATTTGTATGTGAATACTAGCTTTTTCCTACGGTTCCACCCGCGCGAATGTCGGTTTTCCACTACATGGTAAATCCTGAAACAATTATTTACAAGATTTGACTTTTAAGAATTTTATAATAATATAGATCAGAGGTCCTTAAACTGTTTTGTCTCGTAGTCCACTTGCAATGGTTTTCAGTTCTGCGTATAGACTCCCAAAGCGTATTTAATACAACACTGTTGTAAATTTATTAAGTTTAAATGCGTTTTTGACAGTTGGCGTGGACCCCTTGCACGTCACCGTCGACCCCTGGGGGTCGATATAGACCACTTTGGGTGTCAATTGTATAGATAACGTTTCACTATAACCGCTTCGAGTCGCTGGTAATATGAATGACAAAACCTCGAGTGCAAGGGGAACTATTACAAACTATTATTATGTATCTATAAAACAGAATCAGTTCCGAAAAATCGTCAACGCGCTTCACTTGAACCGGTGCACAGGAACGGACTGTGGCACGGACGCGCTGGCGACGTACCGCACGCACGCACGCACGAGCGGGCCGGCGGGCGGCGCCGCGGCGCGCCAACTCGTCTCGCTACAATTATCAATACCGTCCGCGGTTCAAATGTGTCCGCAGTGCGCACTGTGCGAATATAGGTTTTATAAATACGTGTAACAACAGTCATGTGTTATCAGACATAAATACGTGTAACAACAGTCATGTGTTATCAGACATAAATACGTGTAACAACAGTCATGTGTTATCAGACATAAACGGGACTGTTTCAAGAAACAGCACCACACCAGGGGGCGCGCTGAGCGGACGCACGCGTCAACTGTAGCAGTGCAGTACGGTACGGTACGGCACACTCCCGCGGCGCCTGCGCACGGCGCTCCGTGCCGGGATCACGTTTACAACTACTCGTTATTTATAAATGTGATGAAGTTCGTCATCGTTATAACGTCCACACAGCGCGGTGTCTCGCGGAGCGCCTCACCAGTCCACCGCATGACGGACCCGTGGGCCGCACACCGGGCCTTCACTCGGCCGCTGCGCGCGCGCCGCCGTCGCCGGCGCTCACTTGGCGGCGTGCAGCCCGGCGCGCTTCGCCTCCAGCTCGTAGATGAGCAGCCGCCACATCTTCACCACGAACACCTCCGCCTCCTCGTCCAGCACCTGCGCACGCACACGTCGTCACGGCCGCGGCGCGCGCGCACCGCCGCCATTACATACACACTCGTCGATAGACGCGAATGACGTGTACTGTTGGTTACTATTGTGGGTGCTGTGCGCGGACCACTCCATCTGATGTACTTTTATAATATTTCAATAATACTCGATACTATTACAAAATTGTTAAATGTGAAATGTTGTAAATCAAAGATATTTAAAAAAAAATACGAATCAGATCGACTAACTAAAAGCATCTGAAACCAAGTCTGTCAATGTTCGTTTGTTCGAGCGTCACGCAGAAACCAGCGGACAGATTTAGGTTAACCTATAACAGCCTTCAATACTGCGGCATGTTTCAATCATCAAAATTGGTTCAACAGTATTGAAGACACAGCTTGATCCCTGTTTTAGTAGCCGCCGTTAAGGTACGAGAGCTCAATTGAAAGTGGTTTCGAGGCTTTTTATAATTATAAATCTACGATTGTTTCGAATTCTACGATTGTGAATGTTCATTGATTAAAACAGCGCGCGCGCGCCCGAGCCGCCGCGCGCGACGCGCCGCGCGCGTGTGTTCGAGCGCTAGAAATAACACAGGCTCCGCGCGCCAGCGCTCGCCACTGTTCTAAGCTGGGTGCTGGTCGACTCGCTTATTTCACACGTGCTAATTATACAATGAAAGCGTGCGAGCGGAGGGCGCCGCGCGTAAATCCTGTGGCGCCGCGCCGCGAGCCGCTGTTGTAATAAAAATGGTGGCACACACGTTGTAGTTGCGCGCTCGCGAAGAAAAATCGTAGAAAATATGTTTAAAAGAGTACAAGACATCTACTGGCGAGTCGAGTTCTTTATTATCACGAGTGACATCACAGAAAAGATTAATAGAAACCATGATTCGATATTTTAATAATGAAGAACATCCGAAATATTACTAATTAACACTTTGAACCAATAACATGTACTAAGTATAAGTTGTTATTGTGTGTCGCGTTATTGTTTTTTTCCTTTGATTAAAATACGCAAGTGCCAGAGGTCAGGGAGTACTTGTCTGTCCGTTTGTCCGGCAAATAGACTCAAGTACACGGGTAAGCGACCCCGGGCCCCCGAGCTAGTAGTGTCCCGTGTGGTCTGAATACGGCTGCGGGTCGCTGCACACCGCGGCGCCGTATTCAACCGGGACGGCGGTATTTGGCGGCGGCCAGTCGCGCCCGCTGACGGGCGGGGCGGCGCGCGCGCAGCGAGTACGCACCATCTGCACGTCGTCGAGGATGCCCTGCGGCGCGGAGCCGGCCAGCACCTTGCTGCAGATGAAGTCCACGAGCGTGGGCTCCGGCTCGCCGATGTACTCGATTATCTTCTTGTTGATCCACGGACGGATCTTCTTCTCCATCAGCCCGTTGTCGATCTGAAACGGCGCCCGCTCCGTCGTCACAACTTCAAATCTTTATTATATTAGACAGGCGGTCAAGCAGTGATAGCCTAGTGACATGACCGTGCACGCCATATCTTAGAATTTAAGTTCGAATCCAAGGCGTGAACTCCGGCTCAAGTAGACAGACGCATCATCTGACCATAAGAAGAAGGGGAGACCCAATAGTTCTCCCAGCAGACGAGGACACGTCCAAAGTCCGCTGAAGATGTGGCAGAAAACTCATGTGATCACACGGCTTCGACATCACGGGCTGGAGTACGTGGTTTACCAGGGGGGTTTAGTGGGTGCGAGCCGCACACAACCTCTCCGAGGGAGTCAGGGAATGCTTAGTCTTTAGCCTGTCACATGTAAGCGATCTTGACCCTCCGAGCTACTACTATCTCTCCTTACTCCTNGAGTTCGAATCCAAGGCGTGAACTCCGGCTCAAGTAGACAGACGCATCATCTGACCATAAGAAGAAGGGGAGACCCAATAGTTCTCCCAGCAGACGAGGACACGTCCAAAGTCCGCTGAAGATGTGGCAGAAAACTCATGTGATCACACGGCTTCGACATCACGGGCTGGAGTACGTGGTTTACCAGGGGGGTTTAGTGGGTGCGAGCCGCACACAACCTCTCCGAGGGAGTCAGGGAGTGCTTAGTCTTTAGCCTGTCACATGTAAGCGATCTTGACCCTCCGAGCTACTACTATCTCTCCTTACTCCTTCCGAGATAGTAGTATCCTATATCCTGTAGTCCTTTTCCCAAATTCCATACTCCTTGCTCAATACACATTTGCTAACTCACACTCTATGCGTGCGCGCGTGCGCGCGTCCACACGCGTGCGCGTAACGCCCACAAGTCTATACTCCCGACACTAGCGTCGGGTGTGCGCCTGCGCCCGTCGCGCGCGCCGCCGTACCTGCGAGGTGTCCAGTTTGTACTGGAACAGCTGGTCCTTCTGCGTGGGGATCTTGTCGATGAGGCTCTTGATGTGCTTGCGCTTCTCCTCGGCGCTCTTGTTCTCCTTGTCCGCCGCGTCGCCCGCACCGCTCTCCCCTTGTTTATCCGTCTTCTTGGACTTCTCCTTTTTCTCTTTACCTGAAACTGCGTACGATTGACAATAAGAGCCTGCGTCTGAGCGACGGACTAGTAATAGGTAGGTCATCACGCGAGCGCGGTCGCACTTCACAGCGTTCACCGGAGCCTTCGAGACACGTTCACTGACACGTTTACTGGCGAACGACAAACGAACGTTAACCATTACACAATAGAAACACGTGCAAATAAATGATGAATTCGATTCTAATAAATAATAAATTCGGTTAAATCCATGCTAATATTATAGAGATAAAATTTTTGTTTGTATGTTTATATGTGCGGGGTAATCTTCGGAGCTGATGATCCCATTCTAAAACCTCCTCCACAGCAGAAAGCTACGCTATCCGTGTGTGCCACAGACTATAAATTGTATCGCGCACATTAGCCGATCCGTCACAATGTACTGCAATATTCACTCGCAAGTCGAAGTGAAATATCTCTTAAAATAGAAATATTTGCGCGCCCCGTCTAAACAGTTGTATATAAATCTGGCCCCACTATCTTTGCCATACTACTACCCTGCCCAGCCACGCCAGCGTTTATGGGTTGTAACGAACTAAAGATTTGAGTTAAGAGCTTTGGTTTGTCAAACATATGATAAGTATAATATTATTATTTAGAAAAAAATAACTCTTCCTGTAAATATTACGGGTGGACAAAGTCGCGGGCAAAAGCTAGTAAATGGTTAATTCTGTCCATATAAATAATACGTTTGATTCAAATAAATGATAAATTCGGTTCAAATCTATACTATTATAAAATTGTTAAATGTCACGTCGGTGTTACGTCGGTGCAGTTAGCAGTGGTGCGTGTGCGCGCGCGCGTGGGTGGGGGGGCGCACCCCGCGCCACTTGGCGCCCGGTGACTTCATTCGACCGGCGGCCGACTGTGGCGTTAGGCGGCTAGTTCGTCCCGGTCGGACGGCCACTCGGTCAGTGTGCGCCGGTGCGGCGCGCTGATCGCAGCTAGCCGCTCTCGCGGCGCGATGCGCGCCCCCGTGTTAGTGTCGCGCCTCGCAATCAATAACAGTCAGTGGGCGCGTGTGGTGCGCGTGCGCACATGTCGTCGTACCGAGGTGGTGCGGCGGCGTGTCGTCGTCGTCGCCGGCGAACGCAGCGTGCACGCGGCGCACGCGCGCGCCGCCGCCGTGCTGTCCGCTCTCCGCTGCAACACGAGACACGTCTCCGTGGACAACCTCGCCCCGCGCCGGCAAGCACCGGGCCGGGGGGCGGTACTACCGACACACTTGAAGCGTGACCACCAGTGTGCAGTGCGTGCGCGGCGGCCGGCGGCTGCGGGCTCGTCTCGCCACGCTCGTCGCGCTTCAAGTGTGTCTGTAGTACGCCCCGAGGAACACCTNTGCCGGGGGGCGGTACTACCGACACACTTGAAGCGTGACCACCAGTGTGCAGTGCGTGCGCGGCGGCCAGCGGCTGCGGGCTCGTCTCGCCACGCTCGTCGCGCTTCAAGTGTGTCTGTAGTACGCCCCGAGGAACACCTCGCGAGTGCGGCCCTCGCCGCGTCCATTACATGACGGCAGTGCGCGCTCAAAGGATTATTGATTCATCCGCGTCGTCCAGCACCAGTCACATCATTGGCTCGCCTCTCCGATGAGGAGTGCGCAGCAGTGCGGTAAGGGCCCGCGACCGGCGCACTGTGAACTGCCGCGCTGGCGGTCGGCTCACAGTGCGCCGCGCCCCTGTCTACAACACGTATTTATTAACAATCGTTGTAATTTGTAGCCCGATGTAGCTACTCGTCTGCAGGTCTACATGGCGGTGTGCAAGTTGACTCGGTATACACCGATTTTGTGAGGCATTCGGTACGGTGGATCACCATTTACTTCCACAAGACTGATTTTAACGGTACACACGGTAACCTTCTCCGCCGGCCACAAGCCAGTGGCGAACCTCATGTTACAATCAGCACACAAACAGTTGTTATAAATAGCTTTTCGCCTGATAATGTAAAGGTATCCTCTGGAGTGCTTCAGGGTTCTATATTGAGACCGTTGCTTTTCGTCTTATTTGCAAATGATATCAGAAAGTTGTTTTAGGGATGCATGGTTTTTCCTTTACGCCATTGGCCTAAACATTTACCGTAGAACTCGTATACTTCAAAATTGTGATAAACTTCTAGAAGAATGGAATCGCCTTACTACCTAATGCACTTTAACCCGTTCACTACCGACCGTCACACATATGTGACACAGCAGTTTCTTATCACGGCCCGACGTCACATATATGTGACGACGTTTTTGGTCAACTTACCAAGGCATGTTTAAACATGTTGTGTATTGGGCAATACTGTCAAGTTCTAAAACGGTAAAATGTTTATATTTATGTCGGTTTTTAGAGAATGTTTGTTTTTCAGATTGTTCTAAATACGCATACGTTAAATTTATTCCGAGTGGTTTCATATAATCTTGAGCTGTTGCGGCGGTTTTCTCCGGGAGACTGGTAGCGAACGGGTTAAATACATTACAATTAAGCTTAGGTGTAAATATCTAATCAATTTCACGTATTTGTTATGCGACCTCCCAGTTAAAAATGTATCTGTCATTAGAGAACTCATACATTTATATTCGCAATTGCATCCGAGTGGTCGCACAGATCAGACTGCAAGCGCGGCGCTGCGGTCCCGGGCGGTCGGCCGCGCGCTTGTTGCTATTGGAACCACTAGTGCGACCCCAATTGGAACATGGCGCGGCAGTTTGGAACGCATTTTATCAAAAACACTCTGATCAAATTGAACCTGTTCAACTTATATACGAGTATATTAATATAGCCTTAAAAGTGTTAATTCTAAATGTTATCTCACAGCTGGTCATCCGATCGCACGGCGCTCGGCAAGTTCTCAATGACACCTCTAAACTTTAGAGCACTGTTCCTTGACGGAATGTATCTGTATGAGATTTGGCACAACCGACTTGACTGTAGCCATCTTTTGATCAAATGTATATTCGTATGCTGTCGTCAGCGAGCCGTGTTCGTGACGGTACAGGCGTGGTTTATTTGCACCCGGTCCGTGTCGGACGAATGTGGGTGAACGAGCAGCACTCAGACGGACGGTGCGGTTGCACAATATTGTACTATAATTGTCGTGACAAGTTTGAACTGGAATCAACCGCGCCCTGAACCGGTATTGGAAAGAGCAGTCAGTCAGTCACAAACCGCCTCAACAAATAACAAGTTGCGGAACCGTGTCCGGTCTCAGACGACGCTCGTGGAGGTGTCCAGCGACAGCCCCGCGCGGCGTTTGACTGCGCTCATAATTTGTTACTTGACCTGTACTTAAGTATTTTAATGTTATCGCGGTTAAGCGAACTGTTGTGGTTCTATAATGATAAACAAATTGTAGTCTGTGACACTGGTCTGTCCCTAGCGCGATGTAGCTCACTACACCCCCGTCTCACCGGCGGGTGTGTCGGCGGGGTGGGCGGGGTGGGCGGGGCTGCCCCGGCGGTGGTTCTTGAAGCTGATGGTGATGGGCGAGCTGCCCGCCGACGCGCCGCTCTGCAACAACGCATATACATATATATCTATACTATTATGAAATTGTTAAATGTCAAATTTTGTGAATCAAACACATTAAAAACAAACTACTCGGAGCGACTAATTAAGGGCTTATGAAACCAAACCTGTCGATGTTTGTTTGTTTGTATCCGCTTCACGCAAAAACCAACACGTGGGTTTTGGGCAAACTGTTAGTCTTAAAACTACTATTCGGACATAAATACTGCGGCGTGTTTCATTAAAATCGGTCCAGTAGAATTGAAGATTAGTCGTCGTTCAAATAAATAATATAGCGTAGTAAACGAAAAATGAGGTAGTGTAGAGTGAGGCCCGGCTCGGCGCCAACAACCGGCCTCGCCCGCGGCGCCGCGCGCCTCGCCTCACACAGTGCGCTCGCGCCGCACGCACGCGCGCGCGCGCGCACGCACGCATGTACGCACTTGTGATTACACACACCACGCGGGTTAACTGAACAATGCTTTATGTAAAATGAAGAGAATATATTCCCCCCAGTGGTGGGAGAGGTTCCACGGACCGATATATAAAGTTATCCCCGTTTCAACGAAAAACAACACTTTTTATAATATATTTTAAGTGATTCCGTGTGCGTGACACACCTCCTATGGCCCGCTCGCGCCGAGCGACCTCGACGGACGCGGGCGCGAGCTGTTTTATCTTTTCATATTAAAAATGTAAGTTACTCGTTGCATTAGTGCAGTGACTGCTAATCGGGCGCAGTTGTCATCAATGAACATTTTGCCCCGCGTCGTGCTGCGGATACTGCCTTTAAATTATTTAACTCGTTGATGAGAGCGGGCGGGGCGTACTCACGTGGCGCCGCGGGTGCGCGTGCGCGGGCGGGCGCTCCGCCGGCGACGCGGACGGCGGCCGCGGCGGTGTGGCGCCGCCCTCCGAGCTCTGCAACGGCACGCGACGGGTCACGGCGCGCACCGGCCGCGCGCCGGCGCGCACCGCCGGACCAGCGGCGTGCGCGCCGGCGCGCAGTGGCACTGTCACTCCCACAATTAAGACAAATCTGACGACACCTCTCACGCCAAAATTCATCAAGCCGTTTAGGCCACAGGGCGTGTCCAAGAAATATACATACGTACATGCACTCAAAAAACATAACCCTCGTTCTGTCGCAGTCGGGTAATAAATTGTCACGATGTTATCGCATGCACGTGTCCATGTGTGTGTACAAATGACTGTTGGCGGCCGGCGGCCGGCGGGTGCGCGTGAGCGGACAAGACTGACGCGCGCGCCTCGCCGTCACCCTCACGACTAACTCCACCGCGTGCACTTCTCGTCGCCCGCGCATAAAACATACTCTTATAATTTCCTCCTAACGCGCCTAAAGAAATATAAAGTTGAAAGAAATAAAAAAAAATACTTTTCTCATCTATAGCAATATCATTAAAAAGTAAAATTTGTTTGTAAGTTTGTATGTAGGGAATAATCTCCGGGACTATTGAAACAATATTAAAAAAATCACTGGTAGGTGATTGGTCCTGATTGCTAGAAGTTATAAATTATATTTCATCATCATCCCTGGTCCACTCGTCCCCACTACAGGGGCGCGGACCCCCCCCCCTGATCAGGAGGGGGATCAGGCCGTAGTCTACGGCGCTAACCTAGTGCGGGTTGGTAGACTTCACACCCCCATGCGGGCATGCAGGTTTCCTCACGAAGTTTTCCTTCTCCGTTAAGTACATTAGTGTCTACAATGTAGACCGTACATGAATTACAAATAATAACTCAGTGGCACGGGACCGGGATTCGAACCCACGACCTTTTGATCGTAAGCCGTAAATTATATTTATATCATACATATTAGTTGAGCTATCAC
>WUAW01009022.1:30749-43177 GCA_017165845.1 Thaumetopoea pityocampa
AAATATGGCTAAATTTTGAAAGTGGTCTATGAGGAAAAAAAGTCTGGGAACCTCTGATTTATCTGTTGACCGTACAAATACGTCTCCAAGCTGATTTGGCTGTAACTTGTTGTAAATCCAAATAATATTCTTCAACATATTATATTTCAGAGCATTAATCTTCTTGCTATCCTCATCCTCAGTCCGTATTGGTCGCCACTACAGGTGCATGGACCTTCCCTAATCAGGAGAGAGGTCAGGCCATAGTCTACCACGCTGGCCTACTACGGGTTGGTTGATCTAGTATATAGTGTCTACAACGGTGTAATTCTGTTGTAACAGAACTAAATTTAGTCCCTCCCTATCTTTTTCTTATGTCAAATGCCAAAACGAGATAGCTACAATTTTGTAACTATTTTGGTGCTGTCAGTTTTGTTTAGATACGTAAAAATTAAAAGATTTAGATGCGATTTCGGAACACACGGACTAAAGATACGCAAAAACGCAACATTTTTTTTAACCGTTTAGCAGAAATGTAGGTTGGTACTAGCTATAAATATTTGCTATCACATTTTGGTGTTTGACATTAGAAAAAGATAGGGAGGGACTAAATTTAGTTCTATTACAACAAAATTAGCACCAATGTAGACGGTATGTGAGTTTGAAAAACCCAGTTATACGGAACCGGGGTTTGAACCCGTGACCTCTTGATCGTGAGTCGGATGTTCTCACCCATAGATCACTATGTACTTACAATCTTCTTATATTCATCTTCATAGTAAAATAAAATATAGGGAACACGAAGAGGCTTAGTAGCAAAGCCATAAGTTAATCAAAGCATTATTGACGATAATTTTATCTATTTTCAGATCGAAGAAAGATGAAAAGCTCTTGGAATTTTTATCAGACAAGTATGATCGCGTTCAAAAGACCCTTAAAACATACGAAGTCAATGAAGAATTACCATTTTATAAGAGATACTTAAAATTCAGTTCAGAGAATAATTCCGACAACTTTCAAAAGATACTGCGAGAGTTGCCTAAAGGTATGTTTAAAACTTTCTTCTATATTATTGCAACGTAATCGAGATAAATTAAAAATATTTTTTTTATCACATCTAACCGAAAAGAGTTTATTCTTCGTAAATATAGACTAAAATAGCTCTTTAATACCTAGGGACTAAAAGTGATTTGAATTTGGAATATGGATATTCTGAGGAAAAGTTCCCATCACCAAAGAGATCAATCACGAACATTATATGAACAAGTAACGGGCTGTATGATAAAGTAAACCGCGCGAAAGTCAAATTAAAAAAAAAAGGTTTGTGACAAAATAAAAACGTGCGAAATGCATTCGTAATTGTTTACTAAAATTCGGATTTTACTTAGTTTTATTAAAAATGAGTGTCTGCCTCAAGTAGTGAATATGAAATAAACATTAGCCTCTAATTATTTCTATCTTATGTCTTATTGTTCCTAATTGTATGTAAATAAATAAACGCAGTATACTTATTCATAAGTTGCACTTATTTTCTCATAGAGGGTGATAAAAAGTAGTGTTCATTTCGGGAGCAACACTATTTTAAGCTCGAATGACGTGTTATGAATGTACTATTTTCAAATAATCTACTATTTTTATTGTTATTTAGTTAGCAGCTGTTGTAGCTACCAGTTCCATTTTTTTATGTCGTTTCATATTCAGGAATTGTTTTTATACCTAAAAATACACTGTCTTTTTATACCTAAAAATAAATAGTCTGTAAACAATGAAACCAGATTTTTAATTTATTTATTGCGAACATGGATGTTTAATTTGTTACAAAATAACATACATTAGTACAGCTAAATTCAGCGAAATTGACATGTAAAATTATAATTATTAATATGGTTAACTGCTATTGAATACACTTGGCGTTAAATCTGCCTTTGCATATGTAATGTATAAAGCGTAAATAAATAAACATTAAAGATCTATAGTCAAGGAGTACTTAGTCTTTTAGCTTAGTCTTTTAGGTCAGCGAGTATTTAGTCTTTTAGCTTATCCGGCAAATAGACTTAAGTATACGGGTAAGCGGCCCCGGCCTCCCGAGCTACTACTGTTTCTTACTACTCCTTCCGATATAATAGTATCTTATATCCTATAATCCTATTCCTAAATTCCATATTCCTTGCTCAATACACCTTTCCTACCTAATCCTTTTTCCTTTCCTCTCCATTAAGCCGTGGGAACGCAATTAAGAACTTTAACATATTTAACATCATAAAATGGCGGCGTCGTGGTTCGCTACCCGATACGTCTCGTTGCCCGCGGCGGCGAAATGTGGGCTGCGGATAGCCACTCTGCTGCATTGAACGATCGTAGCAGGTGGAAATAAGTGGTCTCTGCCTACCCTAATGGGAAAGTGGCGTGACTATATGTATGTAAGTAGAGTCCAATATAAAATCTATAAAACGGTTGACAAAAAGTTATATGGTATCATTCATAATAAACTATATATAAAAATAAGTATAGCCATTATTCTGACCATCGCTGGGCAAAAGTGTCTCAATGGGTATTGTTTTTGCAGAATGGACAATAATACAATTGACTTCACCGTATAATCCAAATGAGAATCTAAAGCCGCTGAGTGAATACAGGACGGAAGTGAATTCACTCTACCTGAGTGTATTCACTAATGACTATACAGACGACAGTCGATTGGGGCCCGTCACTGTACACGTACCGGCTAATTTCACCAAAGGTATTTATAAAAATAATTGCTTATATATATTTATTTATTATAATAAAAAATATAAACATACTTGCTTATGTACAATTATTTACTATAATAAAAAAGATGTACGTATATTTGCTTATGTACATTTATTATAATAAAAAAAAGATATTTATAAATATAATTGATTATATGTTTTTATTTACTGTAATAAAAAAGCTGTAAGTATATTAGCTTATGTACATTTATTTATTATAATAAAAAAGATTGATGACTGAGTGGTGCAGCGGCTGTGATCCTGCTTTCTGTGCCATTGGTCCCAGGTTCGAATTCTGGTAGGGACAAACTATGTGCTGAGCACGAATTTTTGTACCCGAGTTATGGATCATCATAATACCGTTCTGCTCCGCTCATCAGAAGTGGGTTTAGGCCGTAGTCTACCATGCTGGCCTAATGTGAGTTGGTAGACTTCACATACCCATGCGGGCTGTATGCTGGATTTTTAAGGGCTGATGATAATAAAGATTATGATTAGAATTCCCAATTGATCAAAATTTGATCACCAAACAAATTAAATCAGACAAATAAATGAAAATATCAAATGTAATTATCATTCATTATACATACACACAATTACCCAGACGTTCCAGACTAGAAGTTTCACTTCCAAAATACTATATTATAAATAATTTTATTTAAAATTTGTTGCTTTTTTTTATTTTCTAATTCGAAATATTTACTTCCAGAAGGAGAAAAACCGCTATTCACCGAATTGTATTCACTACTGGATGAGAACTACAAAACCATAGACAATGCACAGTTTTTAAACAACAAAAGGCTTGTGCAGAATTATTGGAGTAGGAGGGAGGACATTGATTTGAGGATGAAGGTAAAATAACCAATATTTTGGTATCTGATTATCATTAAAAACATTTTGGGAATGGGGTTACTTGTCGGCATGTGCTATCATTCCCAGTCAGTTATTAGTCGCCACTGCAGGGACACGAACCTCCCCTAACTAGGAGGGGGATTGGGCTATAATCTACCACCCTGGTATTTCATCGCGGTCCATATTCATCCCCACTATATGGTCACGGACCTCCCCTGAACCTCTCTTCATAAGAAGGAGGATTAAGCTGGTTACAGCTTAATCCTCCTTCTACCACGCTGGCCTGATGCGGGTTGGTAGGCTTCACACACCCATGCGGGCATGAACTTTCATCACAAACTTCCTTCTCCATTGAGAAAAATTGGTATCTACAATATATCCCATACATGAGTTTGAAATAATCCTCTGGTACGGGATTGGGATCGAACCTGCAACCTCGCGTCGTTACACCACTAGACCACCAATGTATCTTTATGTGGCTGTATAATCACTTGTTCTTATCAGAAATTTCTAGATAACGATATACATACTAATATAGATAAACTAGCTTTTGCCCCCGGCTCCGCCCGCTTGAATGCCGGGTCTCCGCTACATGGGTAATCCCGATACAATCATAGATTTATATAAAAATTCTTAAGACCACTTTTACTTGACCTCTGATGCCTTAACGGTGGCTACTAAATCAGAGATCAAGCTGTATCTTCAATTCTACTCGACCGATTTTGATGACACATGCCGCAGTATTTAAGTCGGAATAGTACCTTTAAGACTATAAGAATTTGGCCAAAATTTACCCGCTGGTTTTTGCGTGAAGCCCGAACAAACAAACAAACAAACATCGATACATTTGTCATCAAAAGCCCTTAACTAGTCGACCTGATTAGTTTGTTTTTAATTATCTTTGATTTTTGAAAATTTGACATTTAACAATTTTATAATAGTATAGATACTAATACATATATAGATAAATAGGTCCATGACTGGTACAAATATGCTCATCACACAAAATTTTCTATCGGGGTATTCAAACCCGAGACTCATTGGCGCAGAGAGCAGGGTCACTGCCCTGTGCCAGTCAAGCCTTAAAACGTTGTTAAGCCACTTTAGATTCCAAGATCTCATGTACCGTTGGATACATTGTTATCAGGGTGTTATAAATGTGATGGATAAAGAGTGGCTTGGCGGTTGGGGCTGCCTCCTCACCGGGAAACTGATGGACACCAGCTGGAAGAACAAGATTGTGACGTTGGTGGACACCACTATTACTGATTGGGGGTACGTTGATCATATATGAGTTGTCTAATCAAAGGCGGCTATCTCGTTTTGAGCAATTTTTGCGTAACTAAAAAAGAAAGGGTTATTAAAAATTTATTTTCATTACATTGACATATTTGATACTGAATCAAGATTTAGCATTAATTTTCCAATGAACATGGTCAATATCAATTTATACAAACAAATATACTATTAAAGACATTGAATTTTTTCATTGTCAGCTAAAAAATTCCAACAGTGAGATAGCTGCCTTTGATTCTATACGACTCATATGCTGTTTGGACTGGCATAATAATTGCTTCACTCCATTTCTTTCCACGGATCCTGAAAAAACCAGCGGAGGGATGTACCAGAAATATGGGCAGCAGCATTATCCTGTTATTCAATCCAAATCTTCTGCAAGCACCAAGACGCCTGTCCCCTGATGGAGATTGTGGCGAAAACCACCCTTTTTAAAAGACCTATGTGCAGCTTTGGACTTCTATGGGCTAATGATTATGATTATTTTGATCTATTATGTTTGGTGTTTTGTACGGATCAGTTCTTTTCAAATGGCACAGATATGGTGATGTTTGTGCGACGTTTAATTCCCGTTTCACGCATATTTCTAAACTATTAAGGGTAATGAGAGTTAGGGAAAGTGGACCGCAGTTTATAGATACAAATCTGCTCATTTGCATTTCAAATCATATAATGTTTTTAAATCGCCCTAATTGTTCAAACTTAAAAAAAGATAAAAACTATATAATACTTGGAGCGTGAATTTGGAATAGTTATATTTATAGTAATTTTTATTGATTATTAAAGTCGTTATAATTGATTAATGTTTTAATATATCGTCGCTTAAGTTTGTACACCGCGTAACTCAAAAAAATGGTCGTTTTAAGTTATACACGTCATTCTATTGGGAATTAAACGATGCATTGTATGACCGATCATATTCATAGGGCCGACGCGATAAATGCTTTTAACGTTTTTGCAAATATAAATACATTTAATAATTACGTATAGTGAGAGACGTTTTTTTTTCTCCTGAAATAATGCATTTTGTGACTTATGCGATATTAGAACTTAAGCTCTTTTGATGATATTTATGATAAAAATAAAAAATATAGTTGTACTCAATAACTATTGATTTTAACTATAAATTTTATAATTCATACACAAAGCAGATCACATTTTCCATAACTGGGAAAGGAATATTGAAATATTGGTTTATGGTTTTGCAAATAATACTTTGCATAGTCTGGCAAATGTCTATTCATCCGTAGAAGAATTGGATGATAAAGAAAACAATATTGATAAATAGGATTTAAATATTTAATTTAAAATCAATTTGTTGATTTTGTTTTCTTCTTCAATTCATCATCCCCAGTCCATCATCATCATCAATATCATCACACTTCAAATCATCATTAAAACTTCGTATTGTATCCATGCTCCTAGCGACGCGTTGTTTCCAGCTTCTTCTTTCTTCCAGCTTCTATTTGTTAGATCATTGGCTCAATATCTTGCTTAACGCAATTCAATCAGCGCTCTTTATCACAGCTTCTGGGTTAAATATCAAGGACGGTCATGGCAAAGTGTTTCCTACCAAATAAGAACCAAAAATGATCTCTCGTTAGTTTTTCTCTCACTTATCGGCTAATATTTATTAAAGTGCAAAAAAGTAACACAGCCCTAATTAATTCCTTTCAGCTTCTTAAGACTCACACAAAAACAAAAGATACTGTTATATAACCTTATAGAATGTTCCTCAGTGTTGCGATCAAACCAAATAAAATCTTGCATAAGAAGAATTTTAACGGAACTTGGTAATATTGAGGATTTAAGGCAAGCCTTAAACACTGACTGTGCGGTGTGCAGTAAAGATTTTATGTTTCCGAATGAGTTATGTCTGAAGTGTCTGTCGGCTTGTTTCGAGAAAATACACCATTTTAGCTTAGTGGATGGTATAAGGGCCTTTTCTCAGGCCGCTGTGCAAGTAAAAGATGGTGCTGAATGGGCTGGACTGAAGAAAGCTAAACGGCATCCAGTTATATTGATTGTAGATGAGGTAAGTTTGTTGTATCGGATAAGCCATTTTGGTCTCCTCCGTTATGGCACATCTCTCATCAAGAGGAGAATTAGGCTATAATCTACCATGCTGGTACAATGTGGATATTATAATATTAGCTTCAATTCTTCTTATTTGTGCTGCGAAAATAACCTGTCTGTCATAAAATCTTAGTCCGTTTGCAACCTTGATGTTATTAAAATTTCACCAAAATTCTGTGTAAAATTTTTGTGTGCAAACATGTTGCGAAAAATTCTAATAGTACATTCATTATCGATGCGATGTCAAATAATATATGGCGATGTTAGGACCGGTAGTCCAAGGAATAATTTCATCTTTATAAGACAATAAGGCAGACGCGTTTGGACTTTAAAAGAAACTTCTAATTTAATACTTATTACTATCAGGTGGAATACATGCCACTTTAGTATATCAATATTATAAAAAATGTGAAATTTTTATATATATATCAAATGTTTCTGACCACTATATACATGCAAACTTACAGGCCTTAGACACGTTCCCATGGGAGACCCTGCCAATACTGAACCACCATCCAGTGACTAGGATGGAGAACATACACTTTCTCTACTATCTGTACAAGATACATCAGTGCGACATAGTGGATGGGTACTTTGGCGCCAAGTGTGACGTCGGCAGATACGTCATCAATCCGGGTATGTTTCTTACCCACACTTCTACACCAACATAACAAAATCGAAAATGCGTATGTCTGTTTATTAACTCCTCATGTATCAACCTTTAAATGTGAAAGGTTTTTAAAGGTTTTGTTTGAACCCTTAAAGGTTCAAATTTTAAAGTAATTTGCTTGAGCGTATCGTTTTAAAATTTGACAAGAAGTAATAAGGAATAAAAAGAAAGGTAAAGAGGATACGATACCATGGATGAACGTAAACTATAAATCATCATCAACATCATTATCATCACAGAAGGTGAAAGTACAGAAATGAAGGTGGAAGAAGTGGAGAGAAGTGGTCTCTGCTTATCCCAGCGCGAAAAAGGCGTGACTGTATGTATGTACGTATGTATATACGTTTGTGTACGTACTAGACTCTATGTGTGTACGTTTCACACACTGAGCTAGCCTTAAATTAGGATTCCCTTTGTCATGGGTACTATACAACATTCTTTTGTGGATAAATATATTCTGTAGATGAATAATAAACATAGATAAACATACATGATGGGTGCAAACATTTACGCTCATCATACAAAATTTGACCCTATCGGGATTCGAACCCGAGATCTATCGGCTCGGAAAGCAGTCACTAATATTGGACCAATTAGTGGTCATAATATGTTGGTCGTGTCATTGTGCATTGTACCATAATTATTATGGTCGGACAGAGAAGAATTTGGACCGCATGGAGAAGCGGATGAGCTCGTTCGTGCAGTATTGGTGCGCCGGTTGGCGCGGCTACATCGGCGAGCCGCCGTCCCCGGAGCACTTCCTGGCTTACCTCACCGACGCCGATATCTTTCTGTGAGTGTTGCCTGTTTAATTTTTTATATTTCCCCGTAGAAAATCTTCAAAAGTTTACAAGTGCACTAAGGGAAATATTAAAGGATGTGAACCTTATTATGAAATTTCCTTTTATTATTTTAAAAAAATGATTAGTGCATTAATTAAATCTTGTATCACATCTAATATATTTAATTTCATGAGGCTTCTCTTCTTTCCTTCTCTGTATTTCTTTCTTTCTATATTGAGGGAAAGTGCTTCTTAACTCTTTCTGAAAACACTCAGAGAAGAGGTGTCCTGAACAGCATGAGGAAGCGAGTTACACAGGCGTACCGCACGCACAGCGAATGACTCGCTGTCTATTTATTTACCGCTGACCGTGTAGTATAGTACTTCAAATGTGAAAACGTTTCCAAGCTGATTTCGTTGTACCACGATTCCAGACGCGTATCAAGCTCGGAGATTACTGGCAAATCTTTCCCTTTTAAGGGTAACTTCCAACAGTGCACTTTGGATGGTGATGTAGGTGTCTTTAAGACAAGAGTGAATAGGTTTTGATTAAGCTAGTACGTTTTGCCACACTAGGTTGCATTGTCACTTAACGTCAGGTGGGATTGTGGTCAAGCACTCTAGCTTGACAGATACCGCTGTTCCGCGCCTTAGACGTGCGAGCCGCGAGCCGCGAGGCGGGTGCCGCCATCGCTCACGGCGACAGATAGTGTTGTTTGTGTCAGTCTATCTGCGCCAGGTGTACATGTGATAGAATATCACAAACAACACTAGTTGCCGCCGTGAGCAATGACGGCCGACTGACAGAACGGAGCGACTGCTCAGCCCCCCCCCCCCCCCACGCCTACGGCTGGCATGTCTAAGGCGCTATCGGTCAAGCTATAGATTAAATATGACAAAAACAAATGACGGCGCATGCGCAGGTACTGCGGCCACGGGGACGGGTGTCAGCTGGCGAGCGGCGCGGGCGGTGCGGGCGTGGAGGGCGCGGCGGGCGCGCGCGCCGTGTGCGTGCTGTCGGGCTGCGGGTCGGTGCGCGTGACGCGCGCGCAGCCCCGCGCGCCGCCGCAAGCAGCGCACCATCACCTGCACATCGCCGGCGTGTACGTACTCACTTCCAGCGCCCGGAAACCGGTTAAATTTTCAAACTGGGTTGGCCATCATTACATAGGAACATAATTGTTTCGGTTTAGTTCCTTTAAACCAGTTTATTAAAGTTCTCTTTAAAGTTACCGATATATCCTTGAAGTTTGTTTGTTTGTTTGTTTCGCCGCCGAGAATAGAGGCTCAAGAGTGTGCTGTTCCGCTGTCTTTCGCGTTTTACTTTAACCGATTTATTTCGACTATAGAACGAAATGCCTATCGGTTTTATTCTTTGAGGAGACCTGCGCCCTACAGTGGGGCAGTAGATGGGTTGATGACGTGGTGAAACCTTTAAGAGGGCTTAAAACCCTATGAACTGTTTCATGCAAACATATTTTGTTGTTCAGCTGTAGCCCTTGATAGCGTGATTGAGATTTGATCTTTGTTTCATAATCGTCACTGGTGTAAATTCTGCTCTAACACAACTAAATTTAGACTCCCTATCTTTTCCTGACGCCAAATGCCAAAACGAGATGGCAACAATTTTGGCGGTGTCAGTTTTGTTTAGACACATCTACATGAAAATTTAAACGTAACTTCGGAACGTGCCGATTAAAGATACGCAAAAACGCAACATTTTTTGTACCTTTTGACAGAAATGTCGGTACTCGCTAAAAATGTTTGCTGTCTCGTTTCGGTATTTGGCATTGGAAAAAGAGAGGAGAGACGAAATTTAGTTTAAGTTGTATTATATCAGAATTGACACTACTATGTTAACATAATTTTATCTAATGTAAATGTATGAACTCCCCACAGCCCCGCAGTGGTGGGCATGCTGTGGGAGGTGACCGACTTGGAGGTGGACAAGGTTGTGAGCACGCTGATGTCCCTGTACGTGCCGTCAGACGCGGCGGTACCCTGGCCCAGTGTCGGCAAGACCAAGTGGAGTCAAGGAGAATTGGGTACGAGATTGAAAGTTATGAAGAAGTTTCTATTATTTTACAGGCTTATTGGACACTTTATGGAGTGAGGTCATTATTATTGCACGTCTTTCGAGATTTGTATCTGTGTGTTTATTTGTATGTTGACAATTTTATTTCGTCTGGGTCTTCCTGAGGGTCAAATCTCTGTGTGAGTGGATACCACTATGGATCCTGGCTTGAAGCAATATCAAGGGGATTGGTTGAGATTAAAAGAAATGCGATTAAAAGGTGTTGTGTGGTGACGTCATAATAATAGCGTCACTTCTTCTCTTCCAGTGGGAGTTGTGAGAACCAGTTTAAGGATGTGCCAGGATGATGGGCAGCAGCGTTATCCTGCTATTCAATCCAAATCCACTGTCAGCTACAAAACGGCTATCAAGTGTGAAGATTATGACAACTCTCTTCTTTTTAAGAAGATGGCCTATGTCCAGAAGTGGACTGCTACGAGCTGAAGATGAAGCTGAATGAGTGAATTAGATTTAAGGATTTATTATTATTGATAACTATTGGGATTAGAATCAATAATTGCGTTATTATTAAAAGGAAAAAAACTGGAAGTAATTAGAAAAAAAGTATAGTTTTCTAATATGATCATCATATCAGCCCACAGATGTCCACTGATGGACATAGGCCTCCTTTAGGGATCGCCACGCCGAGTGGTTATAATAAACCCCATCCATTCTTTACAGTGTAATAGGCTATAAGTGACTAACTGAATATCTATACTATTATAAAATTGTTCAATGTCAAATTTTCAAAAATCAAATATATTTAAAAACAAACTACTCAGATCGCCTAATTAAGGGCTTTGAAACGAATCCGTCGATGTTTGTTTGTTCGGGCTTCACGCAAAAACCAGCAGGTAGATTTTGGTTAAACTGTTACAGTCTTAAAGGTACTATTTCGACTTAAATGATAGGCCATGTTTCATTAAAATTGGTCCAGTAAAATTGAAGATACAGCTTGATCCCTGTTTTAGTAGCCGCCGCTAAGGTACGAGAGGTCAAGTAAGAGTGGTTATAAGGTTTTTTATATAAATCTATGATTATGTCGGGATTTCCCATATTGCGGAAAACTATTTTCAGATACCGCAACGGAACAGAAGAGTCAATTCGTGCCGGAACGTGATCTTCTCAGAGCAATATCGAGAGCACGCGGTTCCACCAACTACGTCATGATAGCGAGCAGCGTGGTGGCTAGGGGGCTGCCGGTCAGGATACGGGACTGATAGCGTTACATATACATATATATAGACCATTTAATCCGTCTTCGTTATACATAATATCGTCCCCTTATTGGCAGAATTAATTATTGACAACATTGACCAAAATGAGTTGTTGACATCAGCGTTATAAGCAAAAGCTGGTCTACATTCCCTTTTTACTCGCACATTGATACGATGCGTATATCGCGAGATAGAAAATGTAAATATTCACAAAGTATACACTTGGTCCAGAAATAAGTTTGGAAAAAAGGAGGATTTGGTCATTTAATGAATTCTGCCAATAAGGGGACGATACGACGAATGATTGGCATCCTGTTTTCTGTGTAAATGAGTCCCTAGTTTGGATCTAGGCAGGAACAAACTTTGTGTGATGAGCACTAAATGTTTGTATCCGATTCATGGACGTATTTATCGTGTATATGTATGGTATCTATCTATACTATTATAAAATTGTTAAATGTCAAATTTTGTAAATCAAAGTTATTTAAAAAAAACTACCCAGATCGACTAATTAAGGGCTTCTGAATCCGCATACGTCGATGTTTGTTTGTTCGGGCTTCACGCAAAAACCAGCGGGTGGATTTTGGTCATACATTACAGTCTCAAAGGTGCTATTCCGACTTAAATACTGCGGTATTTAAGTCGGAATAGTACCTTTGAGACTTAAATAGCGCATACGTACTTAAGTACGGTGGTTTCATCATAATCGCTCCAGTTGAACTGAAGATACAGC
>WUAW01009028.1:10277-27740 GCA_017165845.1 Thaumetopoea pityocampa
GTCCAACCCGCACTAGGCCAGCGTAGTAGACTACGGCCTAATCCCTCCTTCTTGGTCAGGGGAGGTCTGAGCCCCTGTAGTGGGATCGAATGTGGACTGGGAATGATATTTACTGTCATAAGTCTATGGCTATCATAAGGACGATCATATAAGGTTAGCAATCTTATTATGTATATGGGTGAATCAATTTTTTTTTGTAACTGCGGGATAAATGTGCTCATCATCATCATCATCATATCAGCCCACAGACGTCCACTGCTGGACATAGGCCTCCTCTAATGATCGCCACATCGAGCGGCTATGAGCCGCCTGCATCCACCGATTGCCCGTGCCCTTCACCAGGTCATCGGTCCACCTAGTCGAGGGTCTACCCGCATTACGCTTTCCGGTTCGGGGTCACCATTCCAGCACTTTGAGACCCCAACGGCCATCGGTTCTGCGAGCTAAATGTGCTCAAATAAAATATGCACTATTTATAAATAAAGTGGCACAGTGTGGGTCTCCTCTGCCTACCTTTATGGGATACCGGCGCGAGTGTATGTTACATTAGAAAGATATTGCAACCTTAAAGATGGTCAAAAACTATCCATTTCATGACTCGCGCGTATGTTCATTCATGTTCAGTTAACTAAATATATAATATAAATCTGACTACATACAGGATATTTTTTTCTATTCCCACATGATATTTTAATAACCTTTGTGAAAACTGTAAAAATAACATGTATTTGTCACTCATATGATGGTACAGCAGTAAGTATCACAAAAATAAGTGCCTACGCAGTAGACATTTTTTGAGGAGCGCAATATTTCAGAGAATTGTAATCCTCGTCGGCCATTGGTCGAACGTGAGCGCGCCATTGTGGCATTATAGATGTTACGAGCGTGATAAGACGAATTTTCTGTCATTAGATTTTCAACCTTATGAGTAATGCAACAAAGTCTTTATTGAATTAGTACTTATTTTCGTTTATATTTTTATATTGGTTTTAATTGGCGTTTGTTAACACCCATCTGCGCCGACGAAGAAAGCCAATATAAGTTATTTTTGTGGTATTACTGTATACTGTATTGCTTTTATACAGTATTACATCCAGACTTAGCAAGAATCGATAATTAATTTACAACTATTTAGTTAAATGAACATATAAAAACATGAATTATTAAAAAAAAAACTTATTTTAATCTATACATTTGGTCAAAACATTAAAAAGAAAAATGTACATTTAAAACTATCATTATAATAGAAAATATATAAGCTGTATTATATTACAACATTGTTACGAGTTGACAAGTTCCCTTCGCATAAATATTTTTGTCTAATTCGTACCTGGGTCCATAAATGAAGTTCGTTATCGTTTCCTCTCGCTTGCACTTATAATGTGCAACCAAGATAGACGAACGTCATTTGCAAATCCATTAATTACTAGTACGAATTTGTTGTAGTTTTTGAGTAAAACATTATATTGCATACATTCGTAACAATCAAAAATAGGGTATATTTTTGCATGCACACATATAACAATTTGAAAAGGCTTTTGAACTGCACTCAACACAAAACGCAGTCTTGTACTAAGTTTCAAACAACCACTGACTAATACGGATATTTTCTTTAAACAAATTACACCACGCTGTTTACATAAGGCAATGCGCGACTCGACTAAGGTTACCACGTGTCTCGATTTTTGTTGGACATCACGATTTTCGGTGATGCAGATATCGGTTATCAAAAAAATACAAACTCGGTGCGCGTGAGGTTACATTGCATTGCATTTGTCGACGTATGTCGTCGAAAGCGAAACTCGGCTGCTCTCGGAAGCTTCGGGCGCACTCGGAAAAGATCGGAGAAGTTCGAGCGCATTCGGAAAAGATCGGAGAATTTCAGGCGCTCTCGCAAACGAGGGTAGACGACAGGAGGCGCATTACGTCTCTGGACTAAGAGATTACACACATGAAAACAAGAGCGGTCTACCTTTTTATTCAAGATTGATTTTATTATAAAAAACTGTTTTATATATCTACGAATGTTAAATTTCCGATAGGCACAAGTGATAATCAGTCACACGTATGATTCAGAAGATCATACACAGCATTTAAGGCTTGCACGCACTTAACCCTTCGAGCGATCGCTTCCTGCGAAGCGAAAGTGCTTTGAGTGCGAGGTCTTTTGCGGGCCCGACTTACTGTCCACAACGTCGTCAAAAAGCTGAATAGTATCCGGTTAGTTTGTAACTATATATTGTAAATCACATATCAATGGAATTTGCGTGATGTTTTAATATCAGTTCGACTTAAAACATCCAAAAGGTTAATAGAAATATCACACATATATAAGCGGAAATAGAGATATACCGCGAAAAATGCGATAAATATATCACACTGTCACATTCTATTTCACGTCACGTCATGACTATTGTTGATTATATAGATTTTCGTGGTATCGTGTGATATCTTGCAAATTAATTATAAAAATGGTGAATATAAAAACCTAGTTTTTTTAGTTGACCCAATTCGAAAACCAATATCCCGATTTTCTATCTTTTGAGTAGACTGAGTAAACCTGACTAGTGACGTGATACATTTACCAACAACTATCTCACTCTAGAGGGCCTACAGCTCCACCGTGACTTGTGTTCAAGGATTTATAATTTGTATGAAAAACCTGTACAGCGGCTCAAGCGAATAAATCTCTTCAATCACTTGTAATGGTTGAACTACTTACTATACAAATGACAACAGATACTTTGATTCGAAAGAACATAAGAGAATGAAGTCACGTTGTCTGTTATCGATCCTCTTATTTATGGGGGAGGCATATATCATATCCGGTAGTAAGAATTCCAAGAGCCGATGATAATGAACGTAATTGTAATACGTAATTTTAGTAAAAACAAATAATCGTGAATCCGTTTGTCAAGATCTAGTCGACTAGACTAGCGATGCGATAATTGTATGATCAATTCGATTGCATATAAAATCATTCGATTAGAAGGCGACCGACTCGGAGGACGATGAACGTGATACCTGTTTTCATTACTAATAACTATTTAGTAACGATTATTCGAATAATGGAATTAGTATACTAGTAATTTTGTATTCGGATTGGTAAGTCGACTATTGAAATCATTCGAATTCACACATCGTTAGTTTAGAGCAGAGGTCCTCAAAGTTTTTTGACTTATAGACCACTTGTAATGTTTTTCACTTTTAAGTAGACCCCCAAAGCGTAGTTAATATGAAATTTTGGTAAATTGTAAATTTATTAACTTTAAATGTGTTTTTGACAGTTGGCGTGGACCCCTTGCACGTCACCGTCGACCCCTGGGGGTCCATATAGACCACTTTGTGTATCAATCTACACCCTACAATCTAGGCCCTTAGTTCTCAGTGGTCCAAGTAGACCCCCAGGGGTCCACGGGAGACTCGACGGGGGTCTACTTTGGAGTACGCAAATTTCAATAAATTTAATCTTCACATTTTTTATCGAGTTTTGGGAATATGGTAGAAATGTAGCTGCAGGGGGTCCCCCGAAACCAGCTAAATTTTGAATGTCTCTCGTGTACTTAACGAGTTGTGTATGTATGTAATCGAATAAGTAACCGTTTCCTTGTGTTGCCAACATAAAAAAACCGATACTGTCTGTAAAAATGCCAGCCAGCATTATCTTAGCGAATACTTCGTCGATAACCGTTGCCGTGTGACGTCTAATGCCAATTATATTATCGAATTATTTCATTGACTAGCCTAATCACTCAATTTATTGATAGTATTCGATAAATGCATGCCGCTATCCTATCGTTTGCATTACTTGTCGCTTAAAATTATAAAATATAATACAAGATATTTACAATCGAATCCATTGAATTAAATAGATTAACCGATAAATAGAAATTATATTGCTGATTTTATTTCACAATACGAACAAATGTACTCAATGGGCTATCCATATTCATTAATTAGCTACCGTAAAGGACCGTGTTTCCGTGGCCAACCCAATATTAACTGTTGAATAATTAATTTTATAATGTTTGCATCTGGCAACATTGTGTCCCCTTGTACTTCCATTACACGACACACGCTAACCTACTATTCGTTTAATAAACATCAAATTACATATGATCTGCTGACAGAAACTCCCAAGATTATATTCTTCATTTTATTGCTGAGACCTTTGTTAGAAGAAAAGCGGGGCAAGACGATTTTTTACTCTCTCATCATTATCCGGAAGGGATGGGTAGAAGTACACATTGTAGTACATACACATTTCGCCGAGATTTTACCGACCCAATTCTGACACAGGCGAATCTATCATTCTTCGGGTACAAATTTGACTGCACGGATGGCGCAGTGGTTTAAGCGTCCACTGCCCTGTCGGGTTCGACCCCCACACGGGACAACAACTTCGTGTAAAACACAAATTGTTCTGAGTCTGGTTGTTCTGTGTTTCCGTTACTTGAATGTTTGTAAAGTCCCCGCGATACAGGAATTAATCCTAGTGCGGGAGTTGTCTTTAAAAAAAATATATAATTTCCTCACAGTCTTTTCCTTCCCCAAAATCTAGTGTTACAAACACATGAACTACCATTTCCACATAAATATTTGTAAATGAAAAAGTGAAAGCCACGGATCGTTTTGCCCTCGACATTATTTTTTCGAACACAATCCCCAGGAGCAAAATATTTTTTTTTCCTTTATAATTTTATTTCAAAATATTCTGTTCATTTTTAATAGAAAAGTTGTTTACTGTGGAAATAACCAAATACGTAAGTGAATTCGCATAAATGATTGCATATTATTATTATGGCACACACGTGTACACCTGGTCTTATAGCCTCAGAAATCAATTGCACACACGGTGTGCAATCAATCTCGAATGGGTTAAACATTTCAAAGAATATAGGATAGCCCAAAATCTACTTCAAAATTATAATATTCTCATCCGACGCGTTAATACATATTGTCAAAGCTACACTGCTCGAATTCATTGAAAATAGCCCGCCAACATTTTAATTCTAAACTTTTTTCTAATTTACTTTTTAATAACATTACTATAACTTTTTATATAAGATTTTCCAAAATATTTTTTTTTTATATTAGGTTCGGACTACATGCAAGTTTGCATTAAATTTAAGCACAAAAATTGATCTCGACTAGAAGCTGTGGTAATAATCATGAAATCCCGAAACAATCATTTATATTAATATAAAAAGCCTTAGAACCATTTTCACTTGAGCTCTCGTACTTTAAAGGCGCCTACTGAAACAGGGATCAAGCTATATTCTGTCTTCAATTAGCACGGCACAGATTTTGATCGAACATGCCGCAATACTTAAGTCGGAATAGTAAGTACCTTTAAGACTGTAACTGTCTGAACAAAATCTACCCGCTGGTTTTCGCGTGAAACTCGATCAAACAGAAAAACATACAAACAAACAAACATCCACGGATTTGGTTTCAGAAGCCCTTAATTACTCGATCTGAGTAGGATTTTTTTTAAATATCTTGATTAATAAAATTTGACATTTAACAATTTTATAATAGTACATCGTCTTGTGTTCGTGACGACATAACGATTGCCAATCTTTTGTCTTGTGAAGAAATGAAAATCAATTTGTCAATATATTTTAAAATCTCCCAAGTAGATTCTAGCCTACTGTTTTCACTCACTTTTTGTCTATAGAGATATTTAAATTCAATTTTATCACTTTACCGTACGATTTTTCAAGTATTTTCTTTCATACAAAAGAATACAAATACAACAAAAAGAATCAGCCAAATAGGTGCAGCCGCTCTGAAGTGGTATGCGGATAAACATTTGTGGCAATTGGTTTTTATTTATATAGATAAATTTAAGTAAGAATTTTGGCGAACAATAATTTGATATGAAAATTAATTTTTAATAATCAAACAGTAAATATAGTCTGAACGAATGTAGTTAACACATGAATGTTCACATTGAATGATTCATTTGAGTGAATGAAAGTGTCAGTTTATTGAGTGAATGAAAATGTCAGTATATCGAGAGAATGAACGTGTCAGTTTATTATTAACCCTATTATAAATACACTACATAATTTTATTATAAATTATGTAGTATGAACTGAATAAAAATTATACCGTGTGTGATAATGGTGATCGCTAATAGAGGAAATATTGACTACTGTTTGTTTAACCCTTTCAGTACGAGCGCTGTCCGCCGCGACACTCCCGCTTTACGGGGTGCCGCGCCGAAGTTTCGTGTGAAAGCTTAAAATTTTTAGATTAACTTAAATCAGACGACGATTTTACCTGTAGCTCATTCTTTTTGGAATTCTTGTAGGAAAAGGTTTTTTATTATAATAATTTCTATAATGTCAGAAATATCAATCAGGTGGACGCCGGATATATCCGACACCCGTACCGAAAGGGTTAAATCGTCCCCAGTTTTCATTTGGAATACATTGTACACATTTCACGACGGCGCAGTGGTAACGGCCTTGATTTCTGTGCCAAAAGTTACCGGATTCGTATCCAGGTAGGGGCAAATTTGATTTCATAGGCACGAACGTTTGTACTCGGGTCGTGGGCGTATTTAATTACCTAATTACCATCACAGCTTCACGTCACAAACATAGCCCGAACCCCATTAAACATATATACAGTACAATATTTACAGTTAAGACAATTCGCCATAAAAATCACAAGTTCATACTAAATTAGTGTTAATATAAATTTAAATCGCAAAAATACGTTTGTTCGTTAAATGTAATTATTAATAACAAATGTGGTATATTAACGGTGCGGTGCCCATCGAGCTAAGCGATGCCGAATACCGACCCTTTGAACAGTGCGCAGACGCAACTATAATATCTACTTGAGTTGCTGCGAATATCAGCATCAACAGTTGCGGAAATTCGGCAATATTTTTAATATCAACGTCAGCACTGATTACTGCTGAAATTGTATGTTGATTTTCATGTAGCGACGCGAATTTTGGGGCGAAGTTTAAGGCACGTGCGGCGCTTTCGCGAACCCAGCGATTTTAACACGGTTTTATTAGCTTCACCTGTACGTACATATGTAACGGAATCTTTCAACTCGATTACTACGCACTTTAAAAGGTCAGATTAATTCGAAATTATGCACACTTGTCAAGGACCGATGGCAATACAATAATTTAATAATTTTGTTTTAAATTAAAAAAAAAACTGTTTTATAATAAATAATTTAACAATTTTGTTTTTTATAGATCGAACTAAAAGGTAAAAAACAATTCTTAATATAAGAATAAAATTATTGTCACAAGAAAATTAATGTCATTGTTGTAAAAGCGTGGGGATCTCTACACTACATGTTTACACTAACTCTGCATTTCGGAATAGAACTAGTAAGAAATCATTACAATTGATATCGAGCGCCGCACGCTTTTACCACAATGACATTAANTTACGCACTTTAAAAGGTCAGATTAATTCGAAATTATGCACACTTGTCAAGGACCGATGGCAATACAATAATTTAATAATTTTGTTTTAAATTAAAAAAAAACTGTTTTATAATAAATAATTTAACAATTTTGTTTTTTATAGATCGAACTAAAAGGTAAAAAACAATTCTTAATATAAGAATAAAATTATTGTCACAAGAAAATTAATGTCATTGTTGTAAAAGCGTGGGGATCTCTGCACTACATGTTTACACTAACTCTGCATTCCGGAATAGAACTAGTAAGAAATCATTACAATTGATATCGAGCGCCGCACGCTTTTACCACAATGACATTAATTTTTTCGTTAATCATTTTATTCTTATATTAAGAATTATTTTTTTACTTTTTTACTTCGATTAACTATAATATAAAAACGTGTTTTTGGTTTTTTAAACTATATTTTTTTATACAAACTTCAGCATCAGCATCGGCTGATATCAATTTCATAAGCACGAACAGTAAAGTTGAAAATGTAACGACAGACGATCTCGTTTTGTCTCGCTCGTACCATACAAACGCCATATTGACGAGTTCACGTTTAACCAATGGCCGACGAGACGACTAAAATTCCAACTAGATATAGCTACAATCTACAATATCCTTCTTCGCGTAATGCAACAAGGTCTTTACTGAACTGATGCTTAGAGTCGTTTTTAATCGGTGTTTACTAGCACCCATCTGCTCTCGCCAAATTACTGTACTACTGTAGCATAATCCACTAATATTTATAAATTCCGATCCGCAATAGGAGGCAATTGATAATGTCAGTTTTTAATGGGCAATGAGTTACAGAATAAAACAAATATATTTAGCGACAATACTCATTAATAATTATGTTTACATTTGGCCCGGAGCTTAAAAAAGCGGGTAGTGTATATACAGGTGAAGCTCAAATTCAATTATCATACATGAAACATTCTCGGTACAATCTTTTCAAATCCGATGACAAGACTCGCATTAGACTGCTTGGTCTACATTAAGAGCAAATATAATTATCATCTGTAGTGGGTAGTAGGTCAATCGCAAATCGGATGAACTTATTCAACTATTCATGACAAGAGACATTTAGAATTTACGACTCAAACTTTAAGGCACATCATTTTGGAGTTTTTTTTATTTGCGGGTAGTTGCATATCTCGGTCGCGTGCACGAAAACCGTTATCATAAGCAATATACTTTACAATAATTCAAATCTATGTCGGTTATGACTACACAGAATATCTCAGCGTAACTTCAAACACTAGTTAAAAACATGGCGACCTTATCTCACGTGATTTATCTTAGGATAAGAATACTATAAGGCAGTTCATTTAAACAATTTGAACCTAATATGATTTAGAATAATGACTTGAATAATATTAAAAATCTTCGTCAGAATCACGACTAGTAGTTATTAAATTAATTTGCAAATCTCGCAAGTTTTCTATAGCAAACAACCTTTAAGTTTTATCTCTTATGGCTACACATGTGCAGGGTTTAAAAACACATTAACACCACGTCCCGTTCTCGCATAGGTAAAATATTAAATGGGCGAGTGCGTTCAGGTGAGGTGCGTTAACAATCACAAAATCGTTGGCGCCATATTGTCGTATGTGCGTGCGCATTGGATGAACGCGGAGCGGTCGCGCTAGTCCGCGGGGCGCGGCGGGGGCGCGCGCGGCGGCAGGGGAGACGCCGGCATACTCCAGCTCTCGCTGTTGCCCCACCTGACCACAAATATTTTTTTTATATAAGAGAAGGTAAACAGGCAAACGGATCACCTGATGGTAAGTGATCACCGCTGCCCATAGACAGCCGCAACACTGGACGGATCACAAATTCGTCGATTGTTATTTATATAATTTTCAATGATTATAGAAAAACTAGTGTCATTGTTTTGTTCTCTATTTCGCCCTTAGTACACTGCTTTTTGAATTATGTAAATATTGTTCTTTGTTTGGTTTTTATGAGCCTTTTCCCAAACCCCAGTAAAACCGTGAAATTCGCCCGATTATTCTCACATATGTACCTCTTTTTCGCCCGTCACTAAAAGGGTTAAATGATAACAATGTATAATCGTTTTATGTCCTCAATAAATAAAATAATAAATAAAATGTCAAAGTGAATTTGAATATATTGTTTCACAATCCTTACAAATTCAACATTAATTTATCAAATTTTAAGCGAGCACTTCTTGTATATTGTATATATACTAGTATATATCATATAATTCGGTTCTCGGAAATTATTGTAACGATTTGGATGAAATTTTATATTTAGATATTTCATTTTCAAAGTCTATCTAGATAGGTCACATCAGTCGGATCTGACGATTGATTGATGGAGTGGCAGTGGCAGTGGTCCTGGCTTTCTACGCCAATTGGTCCCGAGTTCGAATCCTGGCAGGGACAAACTTTGTGTGATGGGCACATATGCTTGTACCCGAGTCATGGATGTTTATCTATATATGTATTAGATTTTAACTATATATCATTGTCTAGTATCCAAGACACAGGGGGATCCTAATATGGGGCTAGATCAACGTGTGTGTGAAAAGAAAATGTGTCAACAATATTATAGGTGAACGTGAAAAAAAAATAACGCCATGTTATATAATATTGGAAATTGTACGAATTGGGAACACGTTGAGCGCCACGTGAATTCTGACGCAAATCCCATTCAGGCCACACGCGCTGTTTAGAAGCGCTGGTATTGCGCTATAGCAATGCGAAGCGCACCACTAACAGATCGAAATTTACTCGATACAGCTGTCGATAAATGCGACACAATAGTGCTAATTATGCTGTGACAGCACTGAACTATATTTAGTCTCTCCCTATCTTTTTCTAATGTCATACGCTAAAACGAGATTGCAAAGATTTATGGTGAGTACAAACCTATATTTCTGTTAAACTGTTTATAGCGAGAGAATTATGAGCCACGATGACGTTTGTGATTGCGTCATCAGCTAGTAGGTAGATAGGGTCGAAGTGTGGCAGGAGTGGCAGTATCGGCAAAGAGAAGATCTTCCGTCCAGACGGATGTTATTTCTGGCGGGGCCTGTCACTGCCCCGACGACAGATATCGGGGTGTTGTATATACGCTAAGTCGCTATTAAACTTCATGCGCGTGATTCAGACTTCTAATGTCTTTAATCCTACGCCATCTGTTGAGGATGTGTGGTACTATGTAGTGAAGTAGATTGCCGCAAACGAAACTGACAGCACCAAAATTGTAGCCATCTCGTTTTGGTGTTTGACATTAGAAAATGATAGGGAGAGACTAAATTTAGTTAAGATCTGTTACCGCAGAATTACCACCAATATTGTAGATCAATGGCCAGAAAAAAATAACTAAACGAGTTATTACATTTTGTGATAACTGCGAACGACCGTTTTTATGTTTACCGTGTTTCAGTAAAATTCATTAAAATGGCTTAATGATATATATATCTTGTAACAAATAAAAATTAAGTAAATTTTAAATGGCGCGGCGCTTAACGTGTTAGGGTAGTGTTCGCGCCGTGTGGCTGGCGCGCCGTGGCGCGGCACGTACCTGTGGTGCAGTCGGTGCGGCGGCGTCGGCGGCGCGGGCGCGCGGCTCGCTGCAACATGGTGCCACTTGTACCCGCTGAGCCGGCGCTTCACCAGCCCCGCGAGCGAGTGCAGCCAGCCTGCGCGCGACACACCACACGTGCGATACCAACGCGACGCGCCACACCGCGCTCTGCCCACTCCGCGTGCGCGCTCACTCCTCGGTTGGTTCACGGTAAATGACGTCACACACTCACTACAGTTTACATATTTAAGTGCTGTTATAAAGCAACCATAACGATGTTCAGTGGTAAATAAAAAATGATTTTATACAAGTCATAGTGTATGTATCAAGTTTCGACTACTGCAAGAGATTTGAAGAATGAATGAATGGTAAGAATGCTTTATATGTGTAAAGCATTCTAAAAAACAAAAGACTAAAAAAGTCTAATGATCTAGAGATAATATATTGTATTATAGTAATCTATCTCTGCACAGGCACTCAAGTTAGTCTGACATCCAGTGTCTTTAGTGCTGTCAAACGTACAATGTTAGCGTTGACATATAAAATTATGAAGTATGAAAAACTTGCGCAGCGCTCCAATCGGATATTCGTAGAATTAAAACCGGCAAAATATGCCTTCGGGCGTGCTGGTTAGAAGTTAGCTTCCTACAAACTGTTCAGTCACTCATAAACAGTCCGAAAGCTAACAGCTTTGGCCTTTACGTGAGATCTGAATTCGTATTATCTGTACAACATCATAATCTCTACACCGTTGATACTACAAGTCTATATCACGACCACCAGGGATCGGCGATGACCTCATTAGAGTAACAAATTTAAATGACTTCATTACAGTTACAAATTTAAATGACTTCATTATAGTTACAAATTTAAATGACTTCATTACAGTTACAAATTTAAATGTTTTAAAGAGATGTCAAAAACACATTGAAAAATGATGAATTTGCAAAAATTCAATATCAGCAGCAGAGGGTCTATCCAAAACCGAAAAACATTGCAAGTCTAATACGAGACAAAAAATTTTGGGGACCTCTGCTTTAGACACTCGACAAATTTATTCACGTCTCAGGTTGAATTCAAATCAATTAAAATCATTCATTCATACCACTTATTTAAAACAGCACTTAAAATTTGTCTGTATGAATTAAGACATCTTTAAGGAAAAAAATTAAGATATTTTTCGTTTCTTTTTACCGTGTGACCAACCAAAGAGTTGCCTGGCCTGTTATGACGGCGAAGCTACCACTAATGATGATCGATGGATATGAAGAACACAGAGATCCCACTCACGCCTTGCTATTAAAAGCTATTATTAATGGTGAAGCGATACAGGTTACGAGTACACTATTATGAAATACCCATGAGATACAGCCTCTTTGGCTTGCATCCATTTTTTTTTTTAATTAACTTTTTATTTTAGTCAACAATATTCATTCTCAGGCAATATAATACAAGATGCGATCTCTTCCAAACAACCTTTGTGGATATAAATTCTATTTAATTTAAATATGTAGCATATGATAATAATTTATGAATATTGTCTTAAATTTTTCATGTCNTAATTAACTTTTTATTTTAGTCAACAATATTCATTCTCAGGCAATATAATACAAGATGCGATCTCTTCCAAACAACCTTTAAGTTTTATCTCTTATGGCTACACATGTGCAGGGTTTAAAAACACATTAACACCACGTCNATCATCACCAAAAAAAGAACTAAATGCGTTGACTCGTAAACTGAACGTAAATATTTCAAATCTATTCCCAAAGCAATACACATATAAAATAGCCCTTATTAGCTAGGTGTTAAGTTCGTGTTTAGTGTAGCGAGGCATGTGACACAGCTACTATGGGCAGGCGAAGTGGGGCGCTAAGGACAGCGGCAAAGCACACCCGTCACACATAGAGAGAGCTTTTAATTTTCATATTTTTTTATCATGAATTTCGCTAAGAAAATCAAGTAGTCTCAATTCCGTAAAACAATTAATAATACTATATCATATTTTTTTCATGTTGACTGTCTAGCTAGAAATCTGTCTGGTAGAAAAGTGGGCATTAAACGCTCTATTTTTTTTTTGTTGAATTTGAGCACTAAATGAGACTGCATCAATTTTTTTTTTTTTAATAAGACACCTCTCGCATTAGGAATAAATTCTTGTGTCGCGGGGACTTTACTTAATTCCTCATATTTGTTAAATTCAATTCAAAACATGTGGTGAAGCGTTTAAAAATCGTGTCATTCTCTCAATGTATGACGTATTAAGACAAATAGAATATAACATCAACACCTGTGTGGAATAAATAATTTGTAGGTAACAATTTGTTATACATAGAGTGACATTGGTGCCGATTCTGTTGTAACAGAACTTAACCAAATTTGGTCCCTCCCTATCTTTTTCTAATGTCAAACGCCAAAACGAGATAGCAAACATTTATAGCGAGTACCGACCTACGTTTCTGTCAAACGGTTCAAAAAATGTTGCGTTTTTGCGTATCTTTAGTCCGTGTATTCCGAAATCGCGTCTAAATCTTTTAATTTTGACGTGTGTAAATGAAACTGGCAGCACTAAAATTGTAGCTATCTCGTTTTGGCGTTTGACATTAGAAAAAGATAGGGAGGAACTAAATTTGGTTAAGTTCTATTACTACAGAATCAGCACCATTATATATTTACAGCATACAGTTTGTAAGAACGTTTATATAATTCACAGTGAGTTAAGCCGTCAGGGTAAAATATGGAATAATGATATATCTTAGAACGCTTGATAATGGTGGTACTTCTGATAGGAAAATAGTAATACCACAAAAATAAGTTACGTCGGCATTCTTCGTCGGCAAAGACGGGTGTTAATAAACGCTGATTAAAACCTATTGTAAGGGGTCATCCATAAATTACGTCACACGAATTTTAAGTTTTAACCCCCCTCCCCGTCCTTGTCACATTTTTGAAACTCCCTCCCCCCTGATGTGACATCACATATTTTTCAATTTTATTCTGGATAGCGGATGAGTACTCGCCGATGACTTAAAATTACCTAAACTAAATAAATATAGATCGAGTCGTAATTTTTTGAATATTTTAAATTTAGACCTGTAACGTCACAAAGCTGCCCGTTGTCACATAATGTCACATTTTGGTGATCCCCCCCCCCCCCTTTAACGTGTAACGTAATTTATGTATGACCCCTAAGCACCAATTCAATAAAGACTGTTGGATTATGCGTAGTGTTGAAAATGTAATGAAAGATGAACTCGTGTTAGGAATATCTGTATACTGAGTATACGCGAGCGGATGCCCAAAGGCGCGGTCGCGTTCGATCAATGACCAACGAGGATCTTACGTCTTTAAAAAACGCTTACTGCGCAGGTACAACGTCGTAACTTATTTTTGTGGTACCACTGTAACTGGAATGTTATGTAATTAAACATATATTTTAACACTTACACAAAATATTTTAACGTGACGGCGAAACTTATCGAGTTGTTGATAAATTACTTGTTCACAGTGAATTCGCAGATGTTGAAGTGTTAACATACACAGACACTTAACTAATGATGCAAAATTTCAGCAAATTCATATCTTGTCTCATCATCAACACCATTATCAGCCGATTGTTATCTACTGCTGAACGTTCAAGGTCTCACCACATTCAGAAACAAGACTCGTTCAATTTTGATTCGCTTCTTGCCAGACATCTTGCAAAGATAACGCTTAAATTCACGTCTATGTCACAAGGTTGATAACTTTTCACTTCTTCACTTTGAACAAGCAATACAAAGCGTCAATTAAGTACCTTAAATTCGGAAATTGAATTTTGAGAACTGTTTTTATATAATATCCAGAGTCAACATGAAAAAATATGATATTGTGGTACCACAAGCATAAGTTACAGTGATGTACCTATACAATAAGCACTTTTTAAAGGCACGAAAATATTTTAGCCAATCGAAAGGCAGTCGTGGTTCGTCACCCGACACGTCTCGTTGCCCGCGGAGGCGAAATGTGGGCTGCAGACAGCCACTTTGCTACATCAAACGATCGTAGCAGTTGGAAGGAAGTGGTCTCTGCCTACCCCAATGGGAGAGAGGCGTGACTGTATGTATGTATGTACTATGGTCTCTGCCTACCCTTATGGGATATCGGCGTGAGTGTATGTATGTATGTATGTATGAAAGGCAGTGCGTTTGCGTGGGTAAATTCCTCGTCAACCATTGGTAGAACGTGAGAGTGCCATTATGGCATCCGCTGATACACATTTTACGAAAGAGATAAAACGAATTGTCGTTACATTACGCGTAGTGCAACAAGGTCTTAATTAAAGCGGTGCTTACAAGCGATTTTGATGGGCGTTAGTTGGCACCCATCTGCGCTGAGGAAGAATCCCGATGTAACTTATTTTTATGGTACTACTGCATCAATATTTTGACATTTCACGACTGTTTTAGCATTTAGTGACGTTGATGAAATAACTTGACGGCTTGGAGCGTCTTTAAGATGGAGTTTCGAAACTATGTGAAATAGACGTAGCTAAGCAGAAAGGACCCAATTCACAAAAACTGACGTAAGTGCCGGTATAATATGAAACCATAATTAACATTTTGACAATGAAAATGTTAATTAAATGAGTAAAAATGTGAAGTGATCCTATAATTACAATAAAACCAATAAATTCTGCACGGCACTAGTGAAGAATATACAGTGTAAAATTCGTAGATACCACAAAACATGGATGTGGACTGGAACCTTTCTGCTTCACTACGCCCAAATTATTTAATTCTTCTTTAAAATTGAACTAATATTATTTATTGTATAATGTATCAACAAAAACAGTTCGAAAAATTCATAAACGTACACCTACTGAAGATGTTTATATCACAGAATTTGAGTTTAATGCATATGTCGAACCATTTCGACACTTTTTGTGCGAAAGCATTATCGCAAAGCACACAGGGTCGCGAATAAGCAATGTCCCATAAATGTATGGATCCACAATTGTATATTTACACAGTAGAAAGGTAGACACAGGGCTTATGAACATGAGGATGGAATAAGTGAAATGATTGCGTACTTTAACGTCCGTCGTTCTGTCGAAGCGAATTGCGTGTCCAAGGTAAACTTAACCTAAGATTATAGACTATTATACCCATTTGCTCCTCAAGCAAAGCTCTAAATTATGCTTATTGTGGCTGTGGGCTAATGTCAATTATAATATCGAACCTAAAATCTCGAGTGCTAGGCAATCTTTGAATCTACTGAGGCTGCTTCAATCTGTAACTGTGGAACAATAACATGTTTTAAAATACTACATATGATAGCAAATAATCCTTTTATCGACACAATATTTTTATCGATATTTTTTTTCTGGTAACGCAATCATTTCACATCACTGTTCGAAGAGCGGAGCATATTAAACAGAGCGGCTAGAGCAGCTCTCACAGTTATATAGCTATTTCTTTTACATTCGTAGGCTGGCTGCTCTCATTTGTATACAAGACAATATAATTAACCGATGCAAATATAAACAATTACGTATTTTAGTCTAAATATTATATTTTAATGTTGCTATTTGGATTATTTAGAAAAAATTCTAATTATTCTACTAAACATACAATCATTGAACCTAAAACACTCGGACCTAGGCTGATGGGAAGCTATACTAAATGAACATGAGAATACTTAATAAAGAAAAAAAAACATTAATAATAATTAATATTTAATATTACTTAAGGCTATGTACTGTACATTGTAAGAGTAAGTCGCATATAGTGACCTATTAATAATGAAAGAGACAAAGTACTGTCGGTTTTAAAAAATAGTACATCGCTTCTCTTCGGTCCGGTTGATTACACCTATCATTAATTTCATATAAAGATGTTCAGTAGACACGAATAAAGGGAAAGGGAGAGGTAATAAAACAATTTCATTAGCCCCACCTCTGTACGAGCGGCCCTCGAATTTCGCACAATTCGCTATTTCGCACATTTTTAGAAATTCAACTTTTTAATCATCTTGACAATTTTTTGATTATCATGGAGGAATGTGATCCCAATGAAGAACGTACATCTCAAGAAAATTAAAAAAAAATACCCGCAAGTACTTAACTCGCCTCTTAACTTCATGATGTATACATATTTATAAATAAATACAATTTTTGATGCATATTTTTTGCATCCCTCTACTTTCGAACATTCAACATTCGCACACACTTTCAGGAACCAGTTATGTGCGAAAGTTGAGGGCCCACTGTAATTACAAATGTATTCACGTTAGACTTTACCGTTGGACCAAACACTATCTGCTCAAGACTCTTGGTATATATTGTAGGTTTATGGCTACAAAATTCAAGTGGTGTTGTTGTTAGCTGCCAAACTGTGCGAAATCGAGTGCATGAGTATGGCCTACGAGCACGACGGCCAATTAGGTGCCCACCGATACGTCACGGGAATCGCGCTCAT